>NKZY01000797.1:0-49481 GCA_002374555.1 Metschnikowia mauinuiana | reverse complement strand
GATCAGAGCTCTCTATAAGGTGGTGACCAAGGCTCGCCAGCTGTTGCAGCTCACTTTTGGCGAGGTGAGTCTGCGATTCTTGACACATATCTACGAGTGTCATGGGGTAAGGAGACAAAAATGAGAACTGACAATGACNGGGACAATGACAGGGGCCCTTGTCATAATTATAACTACTAACTGAAATAGCAGGTGAAAGTGAGATATTGAGCAAAGGCAGAGAAGTTCTTGTGATTGGTGGTGGTCTGAGCCTATTCGGTAATGAACCCCATGCAAGCCTCTGGATTGTGAGAACGGTAATGAACCCTTAGAAGTGGGATTGTGAAGTTGTGTAATGAACCTTGGTGAGCGGGACGGGATTGTGAAAAATACAATCAGGCCTACTATCAATCAAAAGAAGTAACTGCCTTTCTCAATACTCCACTTGAACCTACTATAGATGTAAATGGTCTTGATTATGAAAAGAACCTCTGTCATTTAACCAGAAAAAAAAATTGTTGCTAATAGTTGCTAATAGTTGCTTAGAAATTAAAAAATAAAAAAGAAGAAGTTGTAGAAGTAATAAGTAAAAGAGCACTCTGGCATGGACTAAAATATGACTAATTAAGGAGGCGAGTAAAAACCCTCGAGCAGTACATACTGATTTACTAGTAGCCATTTAATCTGGTAGATTCATCCTAATATTTTTTCGATGGATGGACTTTGAAAGCCATATCTACTCAATAATAAGAAATTTACCAAATACAAAAGCAGGCCTTGAGTGCTCCACGTGTACTAGATCCCCGTAGCTTCTCAGACTTTTTAGTAAGCGAAAGATGATGATGAGATAAAACTGATTGCGAATGGCATAATTAAGAAAGACTCTATAAGCGTTACAGATGCTATTTATTTGATCTTCGTCCTGAATAAAGCTCCTGCTAATAAACTTTTGACGAACGATACTAGAATACATCATATATATAGATTAGACCACCACAATGTAATAGACTATCATCACATTCTAAGAGGAATTTTGAAAGCTTTAGTCACAATAATCTACTACTACCAATTGAACCACTCTACAATAATGTACATTAATTATCCCAATAACATTCTCATTTTAACCGTAAATGATCTTTAAGCTATTTTCTTATATGTTAGCTTTTGGAGCCCAACTAATGATACTGAGACTGACCAAATGAGAGCTCAAATAGGATTAATGGATTTTTTTAAAAATTCTTGTTGGTGCCAGTTTTCATGTGTATCTCAAATTTTTATTAAAAAGATAATATTCACAAAATTATTGTTCTACAATTGATATCACTAATTTTTATTACACTCACTGTATTATGGCAAAATTCTTCATGGTTTTGGTATTGCGGTTCGGCTGAATAAAGAGGTTGTATTGGCTCAAGGGCTCTATCTTGCGATTCTACACTTGTCCAAGTGCAGAGAAGGCTAATTGTGTGCCAGCTCTAAATCTATGTACTGAATCATTCTGTATACCAGACACTGGTAAGCTTTAAGAACCGGTCTAATTTTAAAGTGTACAAAAGAAGAGCTTCAACGAGTGATTAGTAAAGGAATTCATATTTTATTAGATAATTACAAGAATTTACAAGAATTAATATTGCTCGTAAGAAAAACAGTAGAAAGTCAGAAGAAATGCTGTGACTATAACTATAAATTCTAACCAAAAATGTTGATACTCGCACAGATTTCAAGGTGATGATTGGCTCTCTCATTGACTTAGATCTAATGTTTTTTATAATACAGAAGAATTTAAAAGAAAAAAAGTTAGAAGTTCAAGCTACGACTCTAAATGTGACTCAGAATGATGAGATTCAAAGGAAATTCAAGATTCTTAATGTCAAAAGTATTATAGTTAGTAAGAATTAGCACATGGAATGAATAGTTAGTGTTAGTAGTACATGATATGAAGTCAGTGTATAGTATATGCAGTAGTAGAATAAAATTACATTTATCCAATGTTTATCTATTTATTCAAAATCTAACTTTATCCGTTCGACTGGTTGAACTCTGACCAGAAGAGCCTGCACAAGTGCTGTAAGAGATGTTGGTTTGCGTTGAAGAAACGATCTGGCTCCAGAACCAAGATTCGCTTGTAAATTGTGCGCGACAGTGCTCTGTTGATGTTAATATACTTTACTTCCGAACAAATGGGGGTGGCTGAGTCGGATATAAAATTCTGGTTATGTGGTCTTGTTTTGAGTCACCTTCTTGACCAGGTTTTCCATTTAGGGAACACCCACCATAGGCTTGAGCAAACCTTATTGAGTCTTCTCAATTAGGCCGTTACCCCAGATTGTCTCTTCCACAATTTAGGCATAAATTTTCTGGAATGGGCTAAAGCTCGTCCCTCTCTTTTGGTATGATGATTTTTTCACTATCCCTTTATTTCAAATTTTTCGTGTTCAATCCCATACTTTCTCACTCATGCCTCACACTTATACTGTTGTTTAATTATCACATCACACATATCGGACTCACTTAGTAACAAAATATCTACTCAGCTGTATTTCTCAATAATTGACTTCTTTTCAGGAGCGTATTTTAATTTTTTTTTCTTCAGACATATGAGCCCAACATGGACCATACTGTGTACTTTTATAGCACTAGTCTAAAATTCTATTTTCTTCAATTCTCTATTGTATGATAAATTCTTCTCTGTTCTCAGTCATTATCGACTTGCCGGAAATCCTTACTTCTGTGGGTGCTAGATTTCTAAACTTGTACAGTTCTTTTCTTACGGCCTGCATATTGCTTTTCTACTGTATTTGGGTGCAATTTTAAGTGTGCAATGGAAAGACTCCATTATGCAACCTATACAAAAGTGCAAGCCAATCTGAAATATGATCCAGAGCTTTATGGGTTTGAAATCTTATACTCATAAATCTATTAATTTATACTAGTTCATACTCTGTACTCTATATATTAATGCTACTCTTGATTTTAGTCTGTTTTACTCTATATTCTATAATAGTCAATATCCTACCGGTTTCCTATTCTGCTCTGTGGAGTACTTCAAACTAGCATCCTTACTGTGTTCTCTTTTATTTTGATACTGGAACTCAGTATGGTATTACCTGCAGGACATTTTTGAATCCGTAATTTCGACTATACAACCCGTCTCTAAAAAAAATAAATGCATAAAAAATATAGGTTCGTGAACAGTCTTATAGAAAATCAAAGCTGTTTCTATATACACTCCTATAGTACCAGACTTTGCTGAACAGAAAGAACCGGTTTATCTCTACGTGTACTGCATGTTAGTGTGACTGCATATAAATCCACTTTCTGGCCTTTGTTATACAGGGGATACAATAAGGGTCCACGGATGCCTTGTAATAACCTTGTTCAGGCCTTGTTGAAAAGTGGCCTGAGTTCTAGAGAGGACTATTTAAGAAGTCGTAAAGTCGTTTTATGGGAAATTGATGAATCACATCAGTTGAGGATAGAAAACCAGGCATTTCATAGTATATTTTAAATACAGACCGGATGTCTTATTACCTGATTTGACTTTCAGTCGTGTAGCCTTGATCAAAAAGATTTCTACTAAAGGTTATGAGCTAATGAAGGTCTGACACCGTTGGCTAGTCAAAGGTAGTGCGCAGCCCATAATATCTCCCTTGAACTGGCTACGCTGTGTATGATGCTTTTATCATGTTTTTCGAATATATAGGTCTCTTAATCCCAGTTTAAGAAGGATTGAATGGGAAAAATTCATCGGCATCGTCCACCGTCATCTGTGGCTCCAACGGTTTATCCCTCATGTGAGCATAGAGGCCAAAAGCACTCATAAAGTCCTCTTCGTCTTCGTCAATACCCCACTCCTCGGGCCCCGGGGTACAGCCCGTGGAATGAAGCGGATGATGCTGTGAAACAGGAAGAAAGTTCACGTGCAGGTGGTTTTTGGTACCCTCGCCAGCCGGCCCGTTAGGGTCTTGCTTGTGGAGAGTCCGAATGGACTCGAAAAAATCGATGTCTTCGTCGGGTTCGGAATTGCCGGCCATGCGCTGCCGCTTCGAAGCTGCCAGAATGTCCACCAGTGTTCTTCTCCGGGCCAGATTGCCCATTTGGTCGCCCGAACCGACATACGGCTCCTGGGCGTTGAGGAGCCGTCGTAGATCTGATTCCTTACCGCTTTCAGTGCTACTTTCACGACTCACCGGCACTCTGTGGCCATCGGGCAGATTGTTGGACAGTTGCAACTGCGGAAGTGGCGTCAGTGGCGGAAGATAGTTGAAGTGCTGGAAGCGAGTCACGTGCACATCGGGCCCAAGATTGTAGAGCTGTGGCAACTTCCGTTCTGAGCCATGATCGCTGCCGGAAAAACTGTTACTGCTCTGTGGCGACGGCTGGCTTTGGACATCGTGCATAGACAGATATTCGTTCCGGTAGTGATGGTGCTGGTGGAGTTCGATCTTAACGTTGTGCCGTGCTGCATGCAGAACGAGGGCTTCCACCAACTGCATAGAACCAATGAAACCTTTTTGGGCAGCAAAGTCCGGCCCCTGTGCGTTTTCCATCTCCGGGTACCGGCCCGAGGAGCTGGGTGGAGGCGAGAGTACATACAGCCATTCAGTGGTGGCCGGTAGCCTGGTGGAGGCACGGACCAGGGCCAACATCTCCGACTCCGAGTTCTTGCCCGATTGGAAAAGAGCAGGCCGCGCCATCTTCGTCTCCGCATGTACGGAGTTTCTGCTCTTCGGGTGTAGTAGCTGGGAAAGCGGTGGCCGACCCGAGACGGACGCGGAGGAGATGTGGCTTTCGGAGAACGACGCGGATGACGGCCTAGTCTCAGTGTACGACGAGTTGACGTTGCCGATGTCGGAAGTCACCGAATTAGGCGATTTATCGGAGTAGTTGCCGGGTCGAGGTCCATCTCCCGAACTCTCCTCCTTGATCACCCCCGCAACCTCCGACATCCGCGACATGATACGGCCACTCGCCCGCTCCCGAACTACCAGAGTAAGGAGGTTTCTCCATCTGTTCCTGCATGTGAGCGGCGGCCGGGACTCAAGGTTCTGGGCTATTGTTCGCCATTTCGTGCCGTGCTGCTCCACAAGATCAATAAGTCGTAAGTCTTCTATCTCCGACCATGGCTGAAGCCGGTTAGCCACACTTGGGTCTAAAACTTCAAAGTACCGCTTCAGACACTGATGCTCTGTCCGGCCCGCTATATGCAGGGCCACCTGCTGCCACAATGCACCATATTTGTTGTACATTTCTACCAAATGACGATCTTCCTCCTCAGTCCACTTGCCACGCCGAAGATGGGGGTCTAGAGAAGTTGTCCAGCGCTTTTTGCAGTCATTCGCCTTGCGTCTTCCCGTAAAAACCGCTGAAATCGTGTCCCAGTCGACGTCGCGTGCCTCCAACGTTTTGTTGGCCATCTGCTGTGGGTAAAACGCGTTAAGTCGGTCCAAGAGCTGTTGGTCCTCTTCTTTCAGCCATGTTTTGCGGCATTCCCTGCGGTGAGTTTTGAGCCCGAGCGACTCCGTGAGAGCCAAAGTATCGATGGACGCCTCTTTTTTGGGCTTCATGAAACGAGAATCTTACGCTGGAAATGAACTGGGAAGCTTGTTTGAGGATATGGAAGTTGGACAACTGTGGGGTTGGCAGATCATCGCGTTCTGTACATGAAAATCGGCTCGCACCCGTACCTCCCGGCTAATTACCCTGTACCTCATTATTCTAAACACCCGTACACCCAAAACCCTAAAGCCGTTCATAGGATAGTGAAACACCCTTCTAATGATCCAGGAGTAGCTTCAGTATGATTCAAGCATAGGCACGTGCTGGTTTTTCTTTAGGACTGTATCTTCAGTTGAATATACTCATCCAGGCCTCTTATATCAAGAAAAAACTAGTATAATGGAATTTAGCATTCATTTCCTTCTATATGAGTCTATATTCTGGAAGCTAAAGCCCTAAGAACTGTGGAAGATAAAGTAAACCAGGTATTCATGCTTATATGCACACCAACTACTTTTTGAGCGTTAAAGAGGTGAGCGAAGCGTGTTAGAGATCTATTCTTCTAGTACAATCCTTTGACTCTAAGTATCTGGGTAACAAAGACTTTGGGGACTAATAGATCTAAGGAATCCATATAGTGTGGTTCGCGCACGACACGAGATTAAGTATGGAACACGCGGGACATGTGTTCTTTACCACGTCCTGCATTACAGGCGATGGATGCAAAAAGGGTAAACCAGGTGTACTAATATTGTCAGATCAGGTTACAATGGATCAGGCCTTTGTATAAAGAGTCTCTGTATTTCATTAGACGGCCAAAAAATAATTGTATTGTCCTGCAGACAATGTTTCACTCTTCTATTTCTCGTCTCCCTCTCTTTCCCCTCTCTTCCCCCTCTTTTTCCCCTCTTCTTTCCGATCCTTTCTCTTCTCTTCTCATTCTATTTCATTCTCTATAAAATTTGCCTACTTGAATATGTGTGACGCTTGTCTTCAAGCCCAAAAGTTTCTATGCAGGATGGTGTAATAAGGCTATTGCCAGTCCAAGTGCTGGCTACTGTAGGATGCTCTTCCTCATAAATGACTGTTTCAAGTATTGGGCCCATATTCGTCTCCTTACAAATGATACACTATTATACACTACGATTAACTGATCATTATTATGCACTTATAGCCAATATGCAATGACAAATACTGTACACGACAACTACCAGCAAACGATAACATAACTTCATCTTCAGTCTCGTGCTACTCACGTAACTACTTGGACATCTAGTCAAGATACGAAGATTTGTTTCTTAGTAAAATTTATATTTTTTATTATCTTTTGAATAATTTTACAATTAAATAGAATAGTGAATGGGCTGTGACCTGAAGAAGTCACAATGTACATGAACAGAACTTAGACCTGGGTTCTATCATACCAAGATATCGCTATATGTAGTCACCTTTTCTTCTTAAATACTACTCTGTACTTCACACCTAAAACTGCCACTGAAGATACACTGAATATTCTATGGACAAAAGTGCCATACTCTTGGTGAGTCAGGACTAAATATTCAGTACTTTTAGGATAAACTTTTCAGAGCAATTTTCTCTCCACTAATGAGCAATATAATAGTCCACTACTCTACACGCTGAAGTTCATTTTGAAATTCTCTACATTATGCTCTACTCTACAGTCTTGTGTTCACTTCTCTTGTCTACTCTCTACTAAGACTTGTAGAATTTCAGCACTGTTGCAAAGCACTGTTACTAAAGATGACATAGGCTAGACCAGAAGATAGAGATTAAGTGAGTTATAAAAGAGCCCTTCTGAAGGACAAATATTGTATCAGTACGAGTATTGAATGAACTGGAAAATCATAGGCTGGCCTCGTATTTGATCTTCAATGCTTACTGTACATATACCAAGATAATATCCAGTACTGGGACAATTTCAAGGAGGCTTCAAATTGAATCAGTGAACCCGCCTTGAATTATTAAGCATTCCAATCAATTGAATTTTAAACTGGAAAGTCGGATCACATGAATGTAATTCTTATAATATATATTATGCAGGATGATGGTCTCTTCTAGAATACCCAATGAGAGATTAGTGACACTAGCTAATGTATTATTAAAACTGATATAGTGTGCATTAAAGTAGGTGCTTAACTGATGGCCCTGGTACTAACATCATAGTTTCTGATAAACCTTATAAATAAGTAACAAGTCAATGGACCGTGATAACTATAAGCAGTGAGCATTTAGTTTTTGATCCCATTCTCTCACCTTTCTCTCACCCTCTTGACCATTTTTCCAGTCGTCTTCCTTATCTTCCTGATCTTTTTTGATCCCCCTCTTGAAATCCCTTACTCTTTGTGGGCCTCGCGGATGCTTTTGTTCTCAATCAACCGCAACAAATTCCGCAACAACATTGCAATGGTCACTTTTCCGATTGATGGCACGTACAATCCTGCCTTATCCTTTATATCGTCATTGAAGTTCTTGGCACTGGAGAAATTGATCACAGTCGAGCCGTTGGCGATTTTTTCCGTGGGGAATTTATAATTTTCCGAAGGAACTCCCGTAATCACCACATCACATGACTCGGCAATCACCTCAGGCCGGTACTGCAGGTACTCGAGGTCCTCCACCTTATGTCTCTGCATGGACAAATCGTCCCCTCTAGTAAATTTCTGTACATTGTCGATATCGGCGGAATACACCGTGGCACCATCATTGGCCAAAAGAGCAGCCAACGGCCGTCCCACGATTTCCAGTCGGTTCACCACCAACACTTTTTTCCCATACAACCGATTTCCATAGGGTAAGTGTTTATTGTAGATGCCCAAAAATTCAAGGATTTTCACCATGGCAAGCGGCGTACATGGGAGAATGGACTTTTGCTCATTGACCGGAGCATCCAAAAACCGAACATTATGGTAGAGGTTACGGTAGTAGAGGTAATTCAAGCCCTCCACGTCTTTCTCTGGCAGAATAAGCTGCTGGAGATACTGATCTTGCTTATCGCCAAACACCGGGAAGTACACCATGACTCCATGCACTTCCGGGTCTCTATTGGCCTCGATGAGGCGGGCTTCCAAGTCGTTTTTGCTGATTTCTACCAATTGGTACGAAAATCCCAAAGATTCACACGTCTTCTCTGTCCAGCTGGCATACATCTTGCCTGCGGGATCGTTGTTGGCTAGCAAGCCCACGAGTTTGGGCTTTTCGGGGAGCCGGGCCACTTGCTGGGTGATCTCATCCACATACGGCTTGGCAACGGTGGATGCAAGAAATGTTCTTCCGGGTCGCGACATGGTGGATTATATGATATGAGATGGGATTTGAGGGGATGTAATAATTATGTCTTTTGGGTTTTTGATGTTCAGTAGATGTAGGTAGAGATTGGATTAATTAGCACTTATTATGGAGTGTATACGCACGGTGCGGTCAGATGGGGTCAGGCGGTCACGTGTGCAGTGATTCCGCTCTAATTAAATGGCCTGGTACAGCAAAAATGCAAGACAATAAAGGAAAAATTTACGATTATCAAGTAGTCTGTTGATTTATGAATTCATAGAGTGATCCATACCAAAAGATTCGTTATAATGTAGAAGACCCACTTCCCAATTGGATGTATGAGAACACCTGTAGTGGGTCTAGTTCTGTAAGACGTTTTGTCCTCTGAGGATAAACATGATATGTAGACTGGGAATATCTTTTTTTTTGTATTTAAGTGAACTTTTTTTCATTGGGTCGGTTTCCTATTTAGGGAATGACCAATAGTCTTGTATAAGTTTATTGACTCTCAATCAGGCCATAGTGCGGAACGTGGTTCGTCATTCTCAATATTACTATCATCTACTGCACTGTACCGATCCTGTACTGATTTTGTGAAATGGTATTTTACGGTGCTGTGCTGTGCTGTATTGTACTGTGCTGTACTGTACTTATTTACCGTACTCACCGTATTAACTATAACTGTACTGGTTTTCTATGCTGTATGTATTGTACTAAGAATGATTAAGCTGCTGTGGAGACATTGGGACCCTTGATTCCTTGGTTGACGTAAAATTATGGGAGAATCACTCAAGTCCACACAGGCACATGATCACGGGACGTATACTATCAACTGGAGATTTTATCGCCCTAGCCAAAATGATACCTATTAACAATAGTCACTGCACAGTTGTGACTGTGACTTGCACTGTGACTGTTAGTGCAGACCCGAGTATAAGCTCTTCCAGATAAAAGCCTCGCTCAACATTAACTCAATGTCCTTTTCCGTCCATTGTGCCGTTGGAGGGCTTTGCAATAACAAGAGAATGTCCTGGAAATCCTTCTCTTTTAAGTCGGCACTAAACTTAATCAAGAAAGCCGCACACACGTACACGTGGAAATTGCTAAAACCGAGAGGGGTCTCGCTCAAGTACGTGTCCCACATTCGAATAATGAGTTCAATGGACACTTCTCGCATGAGCAAGCAATTCATCCAGCGAAACGAAAATTGGATGAATTCCACTCCCTCCAGTTTTAAATGTTCCAGAAGCAGCTTATCAATGCGCTCAATCAACGTCTGCAACTCGCCCACCTGCTTGAGAATCCCCGGCTGCTCATGAATGTAATTGTCGGTGATGTTGTCCAAAAGCCTCGAAATGCACCAGTACGAGTCTGCCTCAATGAGATTGGTGACTCTTTGCGAGATCCTGCTCGGGTCAAAGGTCTCCCACAGCAAGCTGAGGAGGTCGGCGCCGGTATATAGCGCCTGTTCCTGCTCATCGGTGCCCGATTCGTCGAGGTAGCCGGGTATGAAAAGGTACGAGTCGTCGGGGCCGTTCTCATGCTCCTGTACATACTTTCGCTGGAGCTGCCACAAGTAGTTCTGGAGCAAAATCTGGTAGAACGGCGTGCAAAGGTCATTGATACCCTGCACATATCCCGATGCTGGGTGCCGAACGGCCCACAAATACAAGATGCGCTTCAATGACTTCTGAGTGGCAGCAAACGAGTACAACTTGAGAGTGGGGTGTGTTCGTTTCACGTCGATGTTGATTTGGTGGTAGAGCTGTTTTTCCTTGTTGATGGTGTTTTCTCTGTTGGAGGAATTGACGTTTGAATCTGGCGAAGATACTGTACTCTGGCTTTCCAACGCACTGAAGTTGTGGAGCCCGTCCAAATACTCCATTCTTTTGCGCTTCAATGTCAGGTGCTGCCGGGATTTGTTTGTGGGTAAGTAACCAAGGAGCAACTGCCACGTGATGGCCCGGAGCTCGGTCGGGATTCCATTCCAGGCTAATTTGCGTAAATCACCGAGATTTATCGTGTTTTCTTCGCTCAAAAGCTTGGCGATCTTCGAAAAACGCAGGTGTAAGCGGTTGGCGATCTGCACCTCGAGGTTGGCCTTCATTTCTTGCAGATCCACGGAATCTCGGGTTTCTGGGGCCAGAAACATGAGATCCGGGTGTAGCAGATCCACAATACCAGAACTGGCAGCCGTGCGGTAGTTCAGCCCCATTCCAGACACGTCGGTACCATGCAGAACCCTTTTTTGCCGGGTTTTTTCCGGTACGATATTTTCCGACTCCAATTGGGCGTCCCAATCATCGTCGGAGTCCGTGTATTTAGGCCTGCTGCTTGAAACCTGCCGAGATAAGCTTTCGGAAGTGACGTTCCGGGAAAGGGAGAAAGGTGTCGGCAGAGGTAACGTGGAGCGGGAGTCGGATCGAAAAATTGCTTGTTTGGGAGATGCCCCGCGGCCGTTGGCCCCACTCGAAACGGTCCTACCTTTACCTCTAGGCACGTGATCGGCATGAGGGTGCCCTCCTTGGTCGGGTGATGAGTAGCCATAGGCCATGTTGCCGTATATGTCGGAATTCACCCGCTTGTACGAGTCTGTATTGGCCGAAATGGGCGGTTTTTTGCCCGTAAGCGAGAGATTTTTGAGAAACGACAGGAGATGCTTACCTTTGCCGCCACTCTCGCCGAAAATAAACTCATTGTTGTGAACTTGGGACATTTCTTTAGGCATTGTGCTCTGACTCGAATATGCTGGCTATCAGCCGTGCTTTCTGGGCCTTCGGTCAAGTCAAACACACAAAGTATCACTATGTACTCGTGTACAATAAAAATTAATCCTTTCTTGTAATTCCAGAGAAAGGCACTTTTGGTTCTAGTATTTCTTGACACTTTCTAGCACTTCTTGTACTTGGTGCTTCTTTGGGATGCAGTGCTTAATACTCCTAGCAATTTCAAGGAAAGGATAAACCCTGTCTCTCAAATTGACTGCTGCTTGTTAATCTGGACACCTATTCTGTGTGGTATAGATCAGAGTGCCTCAGGATAAGGTGTCCGAGGATAAGGTGTCCGAGGATAAGGTGTCCGAGGATAAGGTGCTGTGTGGTGGTGTGGGATAGGATGATGTGTTGATCGTGTGGTGTACGGATCGCGTGATGTAATAAAGTAGCGAGATGGATTTGGGGTACAGTAGTGTATATACCACGTCCAGCTTGCAAGTTCTGTTTCTGGGAACTTCAGTTGAAAAGAATGCTTGGTGTGGAGCAAACGCTAGAGCTATACGAGTGCAGTGCGAAAGCGCACGTATAACAGACCCAACGGACTGGCGCGATACATGCGACATTATGTTATTATTACTGTCACATTTGTTTAATGCGACATTGCGACATACTCTTGACACAACAATAGCGTTCATAAGACTCCTCTGATTAAACGTTTCTGATTCGCGGCTATTTATGTATCCAAAGTATAATATTTTCATTCTTTTCGATCAGTCTGAACTTTTTCTGTTATTCCATACCCTGATTGAAATTACCTAATCTTCCCAACCCCGCTCTTCACCAACTACCATGCAATTCGCCCCACTTCGAATTTACAGTTCTTTGGCTGGTCAGTATGTAGCTTGTTATAAAATACATAGTGCCTGAATTCTGAAGTGGTGTTAAAACTTTCACATAACCTGAATGACTGTATGCAGTCTTAAGCTACAATACTCAGTATAATATTTACTAAAGCTCATCAAACTTTTGTTACTCAAGCTCAGCATAATATTGCGATACTACTAGAATTTACTTTCTTTGCATTCCCAAAATATTTCATCAAATATGCATGCCGATCCACTAGTATACCTTGTATTGAAAACCATTCAGAGAGCATACGCAAAACCTGAGTATTCTACCAGGACTTACAAATATTATACAATGCCTCTGAATGCGGTACAATAAGAGGTGTATACAAAGTTCTATGTGATCAAAGGTGCAACTGGAAAAGTAAAAAAAGATTACAGCACCACAATTTCACACATGGTCTCCCACTGCATTACTCACTGTGGCCCTAAGTGGCTTGACTAACGTTGATCGGACGGGAAACAGTATTTTCCACTTGGTATGGCCGCAACCGAAATTCCAAGAATTGTTCTATGAGCAGTAATATGCAGTATTTAGTGACTATAGCTCCTCCTAACGTTATCTAGTACTCAAGTTCCCTTGATTACTAGGTGTTGATATGCATGATGATCCTTGCACTGCAGATATGGCTGGGTAAGGAAGCCATGGAAACTCCAAGGGGTTACCCACAGATGCCGAGAAGTATATTAGAACTAACGGGTTCGCCTAGTTATATGAATCCCCAGAGAAATCTCTTTAAGGTGTACTACAGTATACGAATATACAATTGATATATCTTTGTTTTATACAGCCCTCAAGCCTGTTAAGTTCTAACAGAAAGATATATTTAACACGTAAATAAATAATCCTATGAATTAAGTTATTCTTGTTGCTTCTCTACTTAGGTTTATAGGATCATAACACTCATCTACGTGAGCTTCTGCAAAATGTGAAGAATGACGAACTGATTGTCGTGCTAATGGCCTAGCTGAAGGACCACATAACCTCACACGATAATTGAGAAGCAAAAAGTAGTAGTAATATTAATGTAGTCTGATGGTAGAGTATCGAAGTAGTAGGGATTAATAGTGGTATCAGTCTGGTACCGTAGTACTACAGTAGTGGTGTAGTGTTTTGTAATAGTGATAGTGATAGTACCTTAATAGCAGAGGGGCGACATTGAACCATTACGTAAGCATATTAGAAATTGGTTCCCGTTTGTCTGACCTTGTACTATGGTGCATCAAAAAGGCCTATGGTTATATATGTCAATTACTCTACATAAGCAAAGCCTCGTTTTAAATTTGTGGGTTCCAAACCAAGCCTAGAATCTTAGGATTCGAGTACGTCACATCGTGTACATAATGAATTGTTTGAACCCCAGAATATTTTATAAATTGGCATTATTCAATTTCTTGAAGTGGTATTAAAGTATTGAAGCTGAGACAAATTCTGAATCTCGCAAGATTAATAATCTACCGAAAGCACTGTAAAACAATGCAATATAGTAATGATAATTCTATACTGGACATACTGGTATTTTCTTGTACTAGGAGTGTCTCTATATAATCAAAACATGAAGATCACGGAAATCAGTGAAGCCTTTACTCTGAAACAGATTCTCTTTCCCGAGACGTCTATTCTACAAATTAAAGATGAGATATTACAATACCAATATCGATAAATAGCTACACCTTGTATCAGAGATTATCTACTTCTAAGAAGTCAAGTCTACTTGGAGATCTCACCCTTGACCACTGCGGAGCCACGCTTCATCTCCCTACCGGCCAAATGCAAGGTGCCGTTCTGGGTAATGTTCAAGAGAATCTCGATCTTGGAGTTGGCCTCCAATCCGGTCATGGCCAACTTGGCCAACAATTCGCCTGGCTTGTACACAACCTCACGCTTGACCTCAGGCTCTTCATCAGAATCGTCGGATTCAGCATCAGAGTCTGGTTGAGCCTCAACCACCGTCTCCTTGACGGTTCTTTGTCCTTCATACAACTCGAAGCCAACATCCGGGCTGCTGCCGTTGGTCACCTCCACGGTTCTCTTGATGGGGAACGAAGCCTGCGCAGCCAAGATGGTGTGGAAGTTGCCTTCAGCATCCTTGAACCCGATTGGCTTCTGGAGGTGCTGTGTGTTGATAATCACAGGGGAAAGCGACTCCTTGATTTCGTCATGGTCGAACGACTCCACAAGTGCAGCCTTCAAAGCTGCTCCCTTGGTGGGCAACTCCTCTGGGTTGGTGGCACGAGTGTCCATGGAAGGAGCCACGATCTTGGTGCTCTCAGGGAAGACGTACTGGAAGTTCTGGGCCAACTTGACCACATTAGCACATCCTCCCACAAGAAGAAGTGTATCGATGTCCAAGGCCTCCAAACCTGCCTTGGCCAAAACCTTGTCAATGAAAGCAGTCATGTCGCTCAAAGGCTTACGGGCGACCAACTCAAAACGCAACCTGTTGATGTTGGAGAGGAAATCGTAACCTTCAGCCAAAGACTCGATGGAAAAAGACGAAGATTGCACATTGGACAAGGTCTTCTTGGCCACAATGGACTCGGCCTTCAACTTGGCCATGGAACGTGCGTTCTTGCGAGGGTCCACCTTGTACTTCTTCTCAAACTCCTTGCAGAAGTGCTCAGAAATAGCGGCGTCCAATTCCTCACCACCGAATTTCTCGTGCACCGTGGCCAAAATGGTCATGATTCCTCCACGCACAGAAATCACTGCAGCATCCGACCGGATTCCACCGAAATCTCCCACAACGTAGATCTTGTCATCTTGCAAGCAGTCGTGGTCACGGGTGCTGTAGGCGGTCAAGTGAGCCAACAACGCAGCAGAAGGCTCGTTGATACTCTGGATCACCTGGAGTCCTGCATGTGCAACAGCCTTTTCCAAAACCTCCTTTTGGTGCTCGGAGAAATTAGTGGGCAAAGCCAAAACGGCTTTTTCCACCTTGGTTCCCAAATAGTCCTCAGCAGCGATTTTCAACTGCTTGAAATGTCTCGTGGTGGCCTCCTCCACGCTCACAAGCTCGGTGTGTCCTTCTTCACGCACAATGTTGTAGCCCACTCCTCCTTCAGGAGTCTCCACTGGCGTTGCTCCTGTACTTGCAACGGAAGCGTCGATTTCAGCAAACTTCTTGCCCAAGAAATCCCGGAAGTTTATGATGGTGTTCTTGGGGTTGCGCACCAATTGTGCTGCAGCCTGAGCACCGTGGTACTCATCGGTTCCCACATACGACAAAACAGAGGGGATGGCTCTGTCTCCGTCAGGGTTGGCGATGACATCAACCTTACCATCTGAGTTGGCGACGGCGATGGACGACGAGGTGTTTCCGAACGTGATACCAATTACGCTAGACATAGTGAAGATGGGATGGAGACTTTGAAGATGAGATTTTTTCTACTGCCCGGTGCACGGGTGTGATGCGCAAATTGCACCCACTAGAGCTCCAACTATAAATATAGGAAATATGAAGCTTAAGTGTATATGGGAGATATGAATGTAACTAGGGATGGCTGCATATTTATAGAGATATTGCAAGGGTAAAATATATGTGTATATGGGGAAGTTTTTCAATCAAGAACCTTGAGCGTGCCCGGATATAACAGGATCCTGCTACATAAGGGAACCAATTTATAGGGAAGATCCATGTAAATCACGAGAGGTTTAACTGGTAGCCGCTTTTTGGTGCAAAAATATTAGGTCCAAAGAAATTAGCTAGAGCTTTGTTAGGTATTCGATGGGTAGGACACGACCCCACGTGCATAGATAGAGCCCACTGACAATGGTCATATAATGTATTGGAGGTATATGACAAGATATTACGAAACAATAAAGCATACCAGTTTAGATTATGCCTGGTAAAAGTCTTAAAAAATCTGGTAAAAAAAGAAGTAAAGTGGACGAGTCCGGATTTGAACCGGAGACCTTTCCCATGCTAAGGGAACGCGCTACCAACTGCGCCACACGCCCATTTCTTCTAATTTTTGAGCTGTGGTTTGATAGGATAAAACTATTTTGGTATTTCATAAATAGTCTGAATTTATAATTTAAGTTGGATATAAACAAAAGGATTCTAGAAGAAAAAATATCGAGGAGCTTATGGTAGTGTATTGGTGTTTGTGGCGGCAAGTGTTTGTGACCGGATCTCGCTTTATCCGCGCCTGCACATGCCTGCCCACTACTTTTAGCAGCCATGGTGTGCTTTGGGGGACATAATCTGTAAGTACTACTTTGATACATATTCTTACTACTTTTTAAGTGTCATTTTTTAAGATTTTGGGGATTTTATTTTTCTGATCCTCTTTCGCTCATCACTCCTATAATATGCCCTCTTTGGATATCATACACTACCTGAAATCAGGGGACTTGATCTTCAGCAAGGATATAGAGGTTTACTCGGGAACTCACCCCCTTAATTATTGGGAACAATTACATCAGGGTTTGCAGCACTTGAAAGGGATTTTTGCCAACATACTAAAGAATTTTTCCGTGACCGACACCAAATTCGGGTGCCATCCTCATGGCGGCTTGAGCAACCCAGAGTGTAAGACCGCCATACTCGGTTTTCTCCGCAAAATGCACCTTTTCTTTAAACAGTGTGGCGAATCCTATGAAGATTTTGAAAAATTTGTGGAGGTGGCCAACCGTTCCGTGGCGGAGTTGGTGCACCGCTTTAACCACCAGGCCACAGTCAACTACAAGGGATTTCTGGAGTTCGAGACTTTGGTTGACGACTGCATGGATTTAGTCAACAACGACAGCTGCTTTCAGTCGAGAATCAAGTTCCAAAGAGCCATGGCCACGCATATGGAGCTTTTGGGGAAAATCAAGGATTTTTGCCGAATCACCGCCAACCAAAAGTTGTGTGTCAACAAAGCACAGTCGCTCGTGGACTTCTCGCTGAAAATCTCCCCGTTTCTCGAAATGGTTCGGCTCTACATTGACCGTCTCTGTGAGCGAGACGAAGTGGTGTGTTCAGTGGGCAAAATAAACTACCAATTATACTCTTGTCGTGGACACGACCATTATCGGATCAAGCAGGCGTTTTCCGGAGTGTGTGGCTTCTATTCGCTCTTCGAGTCGCCGGAGACGTTCGCGGCCAAAATCCACGAGTATGACAAAACGCTTGCCCAGGTGGACCGCGAAGCTAAAAAGTCCGAGTGGATCTTGGAACACTTCTATAAAAACAGGCTCCTCCCTGTGCAGGAACTGCTCCATGAGAACATAGTGTGGAGAGAAAAGGCCCTAGGTGAGGGCATCATCTGCGATTAAGCAGATGAAATTCAAAATGCTGCAGCTCCATGTGTGAATTCCTTAAAAGCGGTTCTGGTGTTCTCTTTTGTGGTGTTTCTGGAAATTCTTCTTTTTGGCCTGTCTGCAGTCCACCATCTCTCTCTCATCACCGCGAGATGACCTGAGTTCCAGCATTCTTCAAGATGCGTTTCTTTGCGTCCTGTGACGAAACAGGTAATATTAAAGAGGTCTTGTGTTCTAGTGGCACAGATACCTCTCAGAAGGATGGTCAACGCCCGGAGTTGGTACTGAATATCCTCCAAAAAGACGAATTTACCAACGTCAAGACTCGCATCCAACAGCTCGAGCTCTTCCAGGGCAAGTACCTTCTTGCACACCGTCTTGGTGGAATCTTGTGTGTTTTTGAGTACTTTGGCTCTTCTTCAGTGCCTGAAGAAAACTACCGTTTGGTGCACTCCTATGAACTTCCGATTGAGCAAGGCGACAAGCCCATATCGTTGGTGACTTTTGAAGAGTATGGCTTTGCTGTGGCCGCATACGAGTCGCTGAAAATATTCATTGTCTACCTTGAGGACGTTAAAGTGGAGCCTCTTCAATTAGAATTGCCTTTGAGAGAGCAAAAAGAGGCCGGAAAAACTGTCACCACCAACGCTTTTGTACATTGCCCATACAATAAGGGTGTTTTCGCATACGGAGGCAGGGACAACGATCTTCAGATTTTACGGTTGTTTGATAGCACCGCCAAAATTACCAAGAGTTGGTTCACGGATGCCAAGAAGTGGAAGCTCAAGACCTTGTTCCAGGCCGAAAATGTGGAACCCGACCATCTCGACTTAGAGGTACCTATCTGGATCACACAAATCCTCTTCACCAAAGAAACTTCCAAAAGAGCCTTTCACCTCATCACGTCCACCCGTTATGGCCAGATCAGAAAGTACAACACCAAAGAGGACTCCATGCCCTTGGACTCGTACAAGGTCAGCGAAAAGCCCATCCTTACGCTTAATTTCGCCAATTCTGAACAGACAGAGATCATCATTACGGATGTGCATACTTTTGTGGCCAAGCTTTCATTGGTTCAAATCGACGCCAAGGCCCACCGCATTGTTTCGGCGTCTGCAGGCACTTTCTACAAGCCCAGCTTGAAGTTACTAGGAAAGTACTCTGAAGGCGGAAACACCGGAGCAGTCCATGCTGTAGAAGTGTACCTTTCGACAGGAAAAGTGGTATTTGGTGGTCTCGACCGGTACTTGCGCGTGTTTGATATCCAATCCAGGAAAATGCTTATGAAGGTGTACTTGGGGACACAAATTTCTTCGGTGTGTATTCTTGAGGATGAGGAGAAGACGGAAGAGGAGAAGGAAGCTGCGGACGCCGAAGAGTTCTGGGACCAACTCTCCAAGCCCGAGCCGGTGATAAAAAAGAGAAAGAGAAACATATAGCGAGGCAGCAAAAAAATGAATGAATGAAGTGTCTGGAAAAAGTACCAGCAGTCAAAGCCATAACCAATGCTTGTAATATAGCAACAGTGTATAAGTAGTTTTTAAGGTGTATATATTACTCCAGAGGCAGTAAATAATTTTCCATTATAGTGATCGCAAAGACTGTGATGCAATGATCTGTATAACGCAATATACGTTCTTCTGACTCTTGAACGAATCTGGAAAGTGAATCATTTAAAGAAATTTCAGATGCATGATTAAAAACTCTTTTTGTAGTCTGCATGTGGTAGATGCTGGGAGTGAACTACAATCGCTGAAGAGAAGTATTATCAATAGCTAAGTCAAAAAAAAAAATTGGAAGTTGAAGTTTGGATTTCTGAAGAATCCTCTTAAGTACCTTGAAAAAATTTTGGAAATGTTTCGTCACTTTTCAATGCTGAGTAATTGAGTGATCTCACACTGTTTAACGAAAGTTTCGCGGTCTGCTAACATAATTCACTAAAAACCGAAAACCTAAAAAAATTAAAGTATCACCGAAAATCGAAAAAACACTAAAAATCAGCAAAAGTGAGTCAATACCATTATTTGATACTAGTATTTAATGGTGAATAGTAATTTTCTCGAGCCCTTAATTATTATCTAGAATATCACCTTTTATTGTGAATTTGCTCCAATAATTCAGGGCTCAAAACCCTTAAGGCAACGGTTATCGTTCATATAAATACTAAGTTCATATTGATCAAAATGTCACTCTTGAATATTATCATATCATGCTTTATGAGATTACAAGTGAAGATTTACACTCGATTTTTCAGCAATCATACTATACTACACTTGTTAGATCACACCTAAACAAAAACCAGTATACACGTATGTACCTATTTTTCATTTAATTCTTTGCTCTACGTCTTCTATAGAACTTTCTTCTTTATCAACGGCTTCATATATATATACTACTTAGCGAATTTCACAAAATTTGAAGCTGGCCACAGAGATGAATAACTGGCTATAGGGTGATTAAATGGTCTTTCAGGAACCTTTATCGTAATTCATAAAGAAAACTCTTTTCACGAGGTTACATGTCTATTGTTCCAATATACGCTACGTTCATTATTACTCTTTCGCCCACTCTTCTTAGTTTCCCACTTCACGACACTTTTCACCGGCGCTGGTCGGTTCTGCGGTTGCTACTGTTGATTTCACTCATACACTTCCACTCGGAGCCCGAGTTGCACTTCCAGAGCCGCACCTTCCCGTCATCACCGGCCGAACTCAAAATTGTGCCAGTAGAATTCCACTGCACTCGCCATACTTCCTGGCGGTGGTCGTTGAGCTTCGCCACAATGTCCGTCTTGAATTCGCCGTTTTCCTCCGACACCTTGATGATCCGAATGTAGCCATCCTTACATCCCGTGGCCAACATGTCGTAGCTGCGGCCCATAGATGGTGCCCACGAAACCGACCGGATAAGACCATTGTGCTCCGGTAGGTTGCACACCTTGACCATTTGAACTTTTTCTTCCGACCCATCCTCAAACGCCATATCACTTCCGGACACATCCTTGGCCGATTTCTGAGTACTGTAGATAAAGCCCTGGTCCAAGGCGATCACGGCAAACTTTTCTGTTTTGGCAAACTTGGCCGGGCACCACTCGATGCAGAAACTGCTCTGGAGGCTCTTGGCCGGAAGGTGCGAATCAAGAATCGAAAGCTCCGAAGTCAACAGCCACACACTCAAATCCGCAGGTTCCATTGACTCGTAAATCCGCACCACGCCATCCAGCCCCACACAACCCAACTTGAAACCAAGGTGTGCGGGTGCAAATTGCACGTCGTAAATAGGACCAAACAGCTCCACTGCTAGCGTGGCCAACTTGACCCACCGCCTACCCAGACCCTGGAGCTCGTCCGGTATCTCCTGCCAAATTTTGACTGTACGGTCGTATGAGCACGAGGCCAAGATCTTGAACGCCGAAAACTCTGGCGCCGCCCACGTGACCTTAACGATCAGCGAGTCATGGGCTTTCCACAGGTCATTAAGCACCCACGTGGATGTAGTCGTGTCTAAGTCGAATACTTTGATGCACTGGTCCGATGATGCTGTAGCCACGTGCTTGCCGTAGAAGTCGTATTTGATGTCGTGGATAAGCTCCTCGTGGCCGGTCTGAAAGGACCTCATGATGAAAATGAATATAAAGCTATAGAAAAATGAACTTCAAACAAAATTCAAACAAGCCTGAAACAAACGTGAAACAAAAGTCAAAGAAAGATCAAAAGGTGAATTGAGGTGAAACAAAGGTCGAACAAGGTTTGTGGATGATACGAAGATCTAGCAAGGCGAAACAAAGGTTAAACTGCGAATAGAAAAAAAACCTCGAGTCTGAAAATAGAACGACAAAACAGTCTGAAGTGAAAATCGTTTGGAAGACTTGGGGCCTTTCTCTGGCTGCGACGTCTGTAAGTGCATTATCAGTTACCCACACCCGTACACCAAATTTTCGAATAACAGTGTTGAATAACAGTGTTGAACAACAACATCGAACGTAATTTCAAACAAATTATAAAAAATAACAGTTAGTGATCCACTAGAAAGCCCCAAGCACCAATCGGTCTTGCATGATTTTTTCTTAGAACTAGCTTAAGTCACGTTACGTCCACGTGATATAAGTACGCGTGGCCCTCACGTGCTGCGATTCACGTACAGCATAATACATCATGACCTCCCACCGTCTCCAGCTTACGAGTGTAGGGGTGGCCTTAGCTCTTGTTAGGGTCAGAAATCCTCTTCTAACTGCTACAGCATTCTCTCTTTTGGGGTATGCGATCACGTCATATTTGATCCCCCAGTTGGGGAATAGCTTCATCAAGGCTGGGCTTCGAGGCAAGGATCTCCTGAAAAAGCCTCCCGTGGAGTATATTCCTGAAGCCATGGGAATTGTGCCGGCAGTGACGTATATGGTGCTTTTGGTGGCCATTATTCCATTCGTTTTCTTCAAGTATCTAGTGTCGTTTCTGTCTATGTCCAATGAGGAGGACTTACTGGAGTTGTATTCCCAGCAATACAATGCTGCAGACCATGCGGACCTCTTTCCCCACGAAAAACTTGCCGAGTACTTATCTGGGGCTCTCTGCCTCATGTGTACGATCTTGCTTGGTTTCTTCGATGATTTGTTTGATATCCGCTGGCGCCACAAGTTCTTTTTGCCTGCTGTGGCTTCGCTTCCATTGCTCATTGTGTACTATGTGAATTTCAGTGTGACATCGGTAGTCGTTCCGCTGTTCTTGATGGAATTGCCGTTTGGGGAGCATATTGTGGAGCTTTTGACGTGTGTATTCGGATTTATTAATGCTATGGTGACGTCTATTTCCGGCTTGAAGTTCACCACGTTAGCTGCTGATTACGAAATTTCATCGTTAAAATCGCCCAAGCTTTTAGATCTCGGTGTCGGCTATTATTTCTACATGTCAGCTTTGTCCATTTTTGCACCCAATTCCATCAACATCTTGGCGGGAATCAACGGCTTGGAGGTGGGCCAATCTATTGTGCTCGCATTGATCTTTCTCTTGAACGATTTCCTTTACTTATTCGCTCCGAAAGTGTCCAGTGCTGCATATGACTCACACCTTCTCCTGGCAATTTTTCTTCTTCCGTTTGTGGGGGTTTCCATAGCTCTCTACAGTTTCAATGTGTACCCTGCACGTGTTTTTGTGGGTGATACATACTGCTACTTTTCTGGTATGGTGTTTGCTATTGTAGGGATCTTGGGCCATTTTTCCAAGACCCTTTTGATCTTTTTGTTGCCGCAAATCATCAATTTCGTCTACTCCATCTTCCAGTTGTTCCACATTGTGCCTTGTCCCAGACATAGGTTGCCCCGGTTTGATGTTTCGGATGGGAAGATGTACCCCAGCTTTGCCCCAATTGAAAAGCCGCTTTCTTCGGCCAAATTGGCCCTTTTGAAGACACTTTCACTTCTCAAGTTGCTTCTGATTGAGGTTTCCAAAGAAGGCAAAATTACAGCCTTCTCAAACATGACTATCATTAATTTGTGCCTCGTGTGGTTTGGGCCTATGCATGAGGCCACCCTATGCAGGCTTCTCTTAGGTGTCCAGTTTACCATCGGGCTTTTTATGATTGTGTTCCGGCATACTGTGGGGCCATGGCTTTTTGGCTACGATAACTTGACATTAAATGTAAAGTAATCACAAAACTTCATATCCTCATACCTCGGAGTTCCAAAAATAAATCATTACTATTATCTCTCATTACTTATTAGTGGGCGAAATGCTATAGCCAACCATTATCCCTAACAACACCATATTTTCGAAAGCTGGAAAATTTGAAAATGAGGATTCATTCGTAAATTGTGACGATGGTGATGTAATATTCAGTGTAAAGCCTAATTATTCGAAGTTACTCTATTTGTTTGAATGTGGTGAAATTTACAAAGTCATCAATCTTGTTTTAATCAAATAATTCCATTTTATTTAATTGACAGACACATTGATCGAATTTACCCTTATTTTATATGTCCTTGTTGAAGCCAAAAAAAAAGAACTACATTGGGGAGTAAAACAAAATCTTACTTTCAATTAGTTGCTACTACCTGACTAGCTATACTACCAAGCAAAACTGGATGAGATTCACTGTAAACTATACTCCTGCACTACATTGACCTTACGGTCTGATGTTTGCCCCTAATATACCAAAGTCTATGCTTAAATTTGATATCTTGACTAGCAGAGTATGTTAGACGTTTCAAGAATGGAAAATGTTGGATTTATCCGAATGTTCTTTATCATATCTAAATTCCGATGCGCACGTGAGTTTGATCACATGCAGCGTGCGCATCAACACTTAATACGCATCTCATCAAAAAAAATTTACTCTACCCTACTATGGATATCTCTAAGCCCGTGGGCTCGGAAATCACGTCGGTGGATTTCGGGGTGTTGACCCTTGCGGAAATTAGAAAACTCTCCGCAAAACAAATCACAAACCCAAATGTCTTCGACAACTTGGGCCATTCCGTCACCGGTGGTTTGTATGACTTGGCCCTCGGTGCCTTTCTCAGAAACCTCTGTACCACATGTGGACTTGATGAGGTGCTGTGCCCGGGTCACCAAGGTCATATCGAGTTGCCGGTGCCAGTTTACAACCCGCTTTTTTTCAACCAAATGTACGTTTTCTTGCGCCTGGCGTGTCTCTATTGTCACCGCTTGAAGCTCCACGAAATGGCTGTGCACAAGTACGTGTGCCAGTTGCGTTTGGTGCAGTATGGCTTGCTCTTAGAGCTGCAGGAATTGGAGTCCATGTTGGCCAAGGAGGGTTCCAGCAATGATGCAGAAGAGTCATCTACGACGGAATTGGACCCTGCCAAGAAAAGCGCACTCAAAGAGGCCTCCGAGAAATTTGTGGAGGAGGCCATTGCAAATGCTATTGCTGAAGGAAGAACCTCTGCTCTTGGCTTGAATACAGAGACAGTGGGTGAGGAGAGGAAGAACCTCATTCATGATTTCTATACCCGAATTGTCAGCAGGCCCAAATGTGATAATTGTGGCATGCACAGCCCTACGTACCGTAAAGATGGTTACGTGAAGGTGTTCGAAAATGGATTAAGAGAGTCGCAAATATCTGCCAATAGAATCAAGGGCTTGCAGCGGCTCGACACCTTGAAAAAGACCTCTGGTTCTAGCGAACCAGCCCCTTCCGTACAGCTGAAGTCCGGTTCCAAGTACGTCTTGGCAGCCGAGGTTAGAAACATTTTACGCAGTCTTTTCGAGAAGGAACAGGCCATTGTGCAAAAATTGTTCCACTCGCGGCCGCTGATGACGGCACCAGTCAGCGCCGATATGTTTTTCCTTCAAGCATTGATTGTGCCGGCAACCCGCTTCAGATTGCCCACCAAATTGGGTGACGATGTGCATGAAAATCCCCAAAATGAGCTTTTGACCAACGTGTTGAGAACGGCTATTCTTATCAAGGACTTGAACGATCAAATTTCGGGCCATTTCAGCAAGGAAAAGGCTTCCAGCGCGGAAGAACGTAAAATTCTTTTCAACCGGTTGATGAATGCATTCGTAACCATTCAAAATGACACCAATGCTTTCATCGACTCCACCAAGAACCAGAACTCCTCTGCAGGAAAGATGCCTGTTCCTGGTATCAAGCAGGCTTTGGAAAAGAAGGAGGGGTTGTTTAGAAAACACATGATGGGTAAAAGAGTCAACTATGCAGCCCGTTCGGTCATTTCTCCAGACCCCAACTTGGAAACAAACGAGATTGGTGTTCCACCCGTTTTCGCTGTCAAATTGACCTACCCAGAACCCGTGACTGCATACAACGTTGCCGAGTTGAGACAGGCCGTCATAAATGGCCCGGAAAAGTGGCCTGGTGCAATGTCGATCCAAAACGAAGACGGAAAAATGGTGCTGTTGCTCCACATGACGCAGGAACAGCGGAAGGCTGCTGCAAACCAGTTGTTGACTCCTTCCAACGGTTTCACCGTGTTGAACAAGAAGGTTTTCCGTCACGTTAAGAACAAGGACGTGGTTATCATGAACCGTCAACCTACGTTGCACAAGGCCTCTATGATGGGTCACAAGGTGCGTGTTTTGCCCGGTGAAAAAACATTGCGTTTACATTATGCCAATACCGGAGCCTACAACGCCGATTTCGACGGAGACGAGATGAACATGCATTTTCCCCAGAACGAAAATGCCAGAGCCGAAGCTCTCAATTTGGCCAACACGGACTCCCAGTATTTGACGCCCACATCCGGTGCTCCCTTGAGAGGCTTGATCCAGGACCACATCAGTGCAGGTGTTTGGTTGACCAACAAGGACACTTTTTTCACCCGGGAAACATACCAGCAACTTATCTATGGATGTATCCGTCCGGAAGATGGCCACACCAACGGAAACACCAAGCTCCTCACATTGCCTCCCACGGTCTTCAAGCCCGAACCTTTATGGACAGGAAAACAAGTGATCAGCACGATTCTTTTAAATATCAAGCCTGCTGGAGTGCCTGGCATCAACTTGATTTCCAAAAACAAAATCAAGAACGAGTACTGGGGTAAGGGCTCTGACGAAAACAAGGTATTGTTCAAGGACGGTGAGTTGCTCTGTGGTATTTTGGACAAGTCGCAATATGGAGCCTCCGAATATGGTTTAGTGCACTCCTTGCATGAAATCTATGGCCCAGATACCGCTGGAAAAGCTCTTTCAGTTTTGGGACGTCTTTTCACCAACTACACCGTCATGGGTGCATTCACCTGTGGCATGGATGACTTGCGTTTGACATCCGAGGGTAACGAGTGGAGAGACGAGATATTGAAGAAGTCCGTGGACATTGGCCGTGAGGCCGCGTGCGAAGTCACCAACGTGGAAAGCGACACCTCCAACGACAGCAAGGAATTGTTGAAGAGATTGGAGGAGATCTTGAGAGACGATGACAAATTGGGTATCTTGGATGCCATTTCCCAGTCTAAGGTCAACAGCATCACGTCGCAAGTGGTCAGCAAGTGTATTCCCGAGGGTACCATGAAACGGTTTCCCTACAACTCGATGCAGGCCATGGCTCTTTCCGGAGCCAAGGGTTCTGCTGTCAACGTTTCCCAAATCATGTGTCTTTTAGGGCAACAGGCGTTAGAGGGAAGAAGAGTGCCAGTGATGGTTAGTGGAAAAACGTTGCCTGCATTTAAGCCGTTCGAAACCGACGCTAGGGCCGGTGGTTACATAAAGGGCCGGTTCTACTCTGGAATCCGTCCCCAGGAGTACTACTTTCACTGTATGGCCGGCAGAGAAGGTTTGATCGATACTGCAGTCAAGACCTCTCGGTCCGGTTATTTGCAGAGATGTTTGACCAAGCAGTTGGAGGGTATCCACGTAGCATACGACAACTCCGTGCGTGATACCGATGGATCCATGGTGCAGGCAATCTACGGAGGAGATGCCGTGGATGTGACCAAGCAATCGCACATGACACAGTTTAGGTTCTGTCTCGACAACTACGATGCCTTATTGACCAAGTACAACCCGGGTGATTTGGCCGAGCATTTGGATACAGAAACTGCCTTGGCATACAGCAAGAAGGTGCGCAAGAGCTTCAAGAAGCAGATGGACTTGCCTCATTTCGAGCAGAAGGTCAAGCATGACCCGGTACTTTCCGTGTACAACCCGGCCAAGTACTTGGGTTCTGTTTCCGAGAAGTTCCAGGACGATCTCGATGACTTTAGCAAAAACAACAGTCTGTTGTTCACTAAGCACCTGAGCGATGGTGTTACTGAGAAGAAGTTCAAGGCGCTAATGCAGTTGAAATACATGCGGTCTTTGATCCAACCGGGCGAAGCCGTTGGTATCGTGGCAGCCCAATCCATTGGTGAACCTTCCACCCAGATGACGTTGAACACCTTCCATTTCGCCGGTCACGGTGCAGCAAACGTGACGTTGGGTATTCCTAGAATGAGAGAGATCATTATGACTGCATCTGCTGCCATCAAGACACCACAGATGTCGTTGCCTCTTTTGAAGGACGTATCAGGCGAAATGGCCGATTCCTTCTGCAAGTCCGTGGGCAAAGTGTGTTTCAGCGAGTTCATTGACCGTGTGCTCGTCACGGAAACCACTGGTGTGGAGCAGGGTACGGCAAGACCATACCGGTCGTACCAAATCAAGCTTCGTTTCTACACCCGAGAGGAGTACGAGCAGGAGTACGACATTCTGATGGACCACTTGCAACACACCATCAGCACCAAGTTCTTGCAAAAGTTGGAGGCTGCCATCAGTAAGGAAATCAAGAAGCAGACCCGCACAGATGTTCTTCCTGCAGTTGGTAAGGCGCTTCCAAAGTCCCAGACTGATGCAGCACTTCCAACGGAGAAATTGGAGGATTTTAATGATGACGGCGATGCTACGGATGAAAAGTTGAAATCCAACGGAAAACAGTCTGTTTCATATGACGGCCCAGATGACGAGGAAGTGGAGAGCATGAGAAAGGCCGAGGAAACATCGGATGAAGATATGGAGGGATCTTCGGAGTCAGAATCAGACTCTGAGTCCGAATCTGATTCGGAGTCCGATTCCGAAATGGTCGATTCTGAAGCCAAGGAAAAGAAACCCTTGTCCAAAAACGCTAAGGACAGACAGACACAGGTGATCTCCGCACACCATTTAGTGAAGAAATACGACTTTGACGACGCCAATGGAGAATGGTGTGAGTTCGAAATTGAACTTCTTGGTGACGTCCAGAAGTTGTTGATGGTCAACATCATCGAGGACTTGTGCCGCAAGGTGGTGGTGAGAGAAATCCCCAATATTGGCCGTTGTATCCGTACGCCCAACGACCCCAACTTGACCACGGAAGGTGTCAATTTCAAGGCCATGTGGGAGCAGGACGACTTCATCAACGTCAACAACATCCGTTCCAACGACATTTCGGCAGTGTTGAAAACCTACGGAGTGGAGGCCGCCAGAAACACGATCGTCAACGAGATCAACAATGTGTTCTCGACCTACGCTATTTCGGTGTCTTCCCGTCACTTGGATTTGATCGCTGATATGATGACCAGAGAGGGAACGTATCTTGCCTTTAACAGAATGGGCATTGACTCGTCCACGTCTGCATTCAAGAAGATGTCGTATGAGACCACGTGTCAGTTCTTGACCAAGGCCGTGCTCAACGGAGACAGAGAAGACTTGGTCTCGCCATCTGCCAAAATCGTGATGGGTAAATTGAACAATGTGGGAACTGGTACATTCGACGTCATGTCCAAGTTGGCCAGCCACGCATAACCATGTATAATAAAAAGCAATTGAGTATTTAGTTGATAAAAAAGCATTTCAGTATTTAGTTGAAAAGAATCATATTTCAATATGAGAGACTTGGTATATAAAGCTTGCAAGTGGCCTGCCCATTGGTTGTTGGACTTGATAACGGGGTGTCACAGCCTAAGATGACGTGCTCTTTGTCAATCAAATAGTGAAGGCAAGAAATATCTAAAATTGGTCTATCGTATGGTAGGTCTAAATATTCATCCCCTTGGTCAAAAGTTGTTCTAAGATTTATCCAAAGTTACTCATGAGCTTATAAACGTCCTGATGGGCCCTATCAATTCTTGAAGCCAATGTTCATCCCGAATCCAATAAGTATTTTCAGGGTATAAAGGAACCGCTGGAGGTCTTAGAGCAAGATATTGGAAGAAATTTTATCGTACATTTTATGGTAAGGTCTTATATAAATTGCTTTGCTTCAACAATATTATATCGGTGACTTTTGTTTTTAATACTGGAGAGTTGTCCCTTTGGAGATTTCACTTTTTTATGGACATCTTCTCTCAGCCAGGATTTGTTCATTTGCAGCCCGTTTGGCCTGCTTAGATGTTCCATGCAGCAAGCAAGAAAGTGGAGACAAACGAAATTTTGAAGCTTGGCTTGTTAAAGAACAATGACTTCAAATCAATCTTATTTTTTCCAACACTAATTACAGATGTCCAGGGAATGGAAATAATGCCACGGTTCTCCAAGAATTGCAACAAGAGATAACTGGATACGGACAAAAAAACAATTGCGCTTGAGAGCTTGCCAATGATAACTCCCAAAAAAAGGCCTGTTACGGAGCCCATACAGAGATCTCCATAGTCAATTTTCTTTCCCAAAGAAGAGGTTCTGACCTTGGCTTCAAGCGCAGAAGGATTGTAGTTTCTTTGCGGTGCTGATACGGCAATTGCATCATTGTAAATGGAAGGTCTGGATAACAGGAGAGTGCCTGCACCCAAGAGTATGGGCACGGCCTTGAAAGTGTTTCTGAAAAGGACTGGTCTGAAGGTGCTGAACATTTTGAAGGAGATAGAGGTGAAGGTGATTAGTTTGCTGTGGTGTCCGGGTGTGCGTGTTGGGTGTGTTTTTGATGCACGGGTGTTAATATGTTGGGTGTGGGGTGTGTTGCTGGGAGGGGACCTGGTGCACGGGTGTCTGCGGGTGCGTCTGCATGTGTGTATGCGTGGCTGGGTGCTTGCTGTGCGGATGGTGTACGGGTGAAAGATGTACAGGTGTTTGAAAGCCGTGCAGGAAATATTTTTCTTTAGGTTTCTTTGCGCGTGCGCGTGCCAATTACGGCCGCAATGGGAACGCGGGTACTATATGCACTCTCTTTGCCTCTCGGTCTCTCTGAATGCCGCTTCCACGCACCTGGCCAGCTCCTGTACTGGGCCCTAATACCCAGGATATAAAGTGCTGGGGTATCCGCAGGCCGATGCACAGAACTAAATTTCTCCCATCTCTAAACCATTCATCGGGGGTTTTTTTTGTTTACCTTTCTTTCTTTTTTTTGTCTTTTCTTCTACATTTCCGTTACGAGCTCCGTGGCTCCGCCTCATTTCAAATATCGCTAATTCTCAAAATCGCTTCATCTCAAGTACCGCTTTGAGATATCTCGACCATTTGCCCGTCCTTTTTCCGCACTGAACTTTTGCACCTACAGCGGATTTTGCAATCTAAAAATAAACAGTTCTGCTGCAATAAAACCAAAGTTTTAAAAGTTTTGATTTTGCTGTGTTTGTTTTAGATTTTGAGATTTGAATTTTGGATTAAGATTTTTTTTGAATTCAAAACCCGAAATAGTTATCTTTTGAAGTATCTGTTCAAACATTTTGAATTTTGAAAAATTTATCGAAAAAGCCAGACCTGAAATATCTTCGAGATATTTTTCGATATATTCTAAATTTTGAATACGTTGAGATACTTTAAATAATTATTAAAGTACCTTGAATTTCGAACACTTTGAATCCTTCGAAATATCTGAAATTCAAGCAATGGTGGCAGGTCCGATCCAACCGGTGCAGTTGACACCGTCTGCTCTTCTAGGATCCTACAATAGCTTGCAGATGCCTAAATTGCTCGATACCAACAATATCAAGGTTATAGTAAATTGTGGGCTGACGGAGCGGTTTTTGAGCTTCATAGATGAATCTCAACCGGTTATACTGTCTGATGTCATCGTCTTGAACTTAGATCCAAACACCTCCAATGACCACTGGGCGTTCCGCGAGTTCCACACCAGGTATAACCGCATCTTGCAGAACTACTTGGCGTTTTTCTACAACTACAACCTGAATGTGCGGTTCTTCGTCAATTCCAACTACCAGGATTCCAAGCTCTCGTTTGAGTCTCCTACCATGAACGGAGTGCCTTTGAAACTGTTGTTCAATATCAACCGGTTACTTAAGCTCATCAAGAATGTCAACCTGTCGGTAAACTTCATTTTTGTGGCCGAACACTTTGAGCAGCAGCACTTGTCCAATGGGCTTCTATTTTCGCTTGCAATCCTGTACCTCATGGACAATTATGGTTACAATTTCGACGCCAGCCTGAAGTATTTACAAAGATGTCTTCTGAACCACCAGGGCTATAATCTATTCTGCCACAATCATTATGATGACATGCTTTTGATTGATAGTTTGAAGAAGTTTCACCAGGAAAACTCGCGGATCAAGGCATCTGAAGAATGCTTGATGACGAGAAATATTAAGTTGAAGAGATCCATGGACTGTACGGATCCGGTTCAGCCTGCTCTCAAACGTTTGGCCTAGGAGGTCAACTTAAATTTTGGTCAGTATATGACTACTTTATACGGTTATGGAAATGTGATATATCAATAAAAATGTGTTTTATTCATATGGATACAGTAGCATGCTATTCGAATAATATATAATGGACTTCGCTAGTTTTCTGGAACCTTCAATCCTACCATTCTGGCTGTCTTCCTCACGTTGTCCTCCTGGCTGATTCTCAAGCCTGGGTTGTATCTTTCAAGAAGCTCATTGTACTCTCTCTGGTTTTTTAAAAAGAGTACCACGTTCTGGATATTTGAGACGTCTTCCTCAGAATCCAAGAGAGTCTGAACTTTTTTGTCGCTCAACGGCGGATAACTGATCTCCCCTTTTTCTAAGGCCTTGAGCTTAGTCTCCACCTCAGTTGTGGGTTTGCGGGCTTTTATCAACTGGAGCTTCTCGTACGTCAAGCGGGCCTTATTTTTCTCGAGATCTTGTTCCCACCTATGCTTGTGGACCTTTTTGTGAGCAAGTACGAGCTCTTTTCGGAGCTCCTTAAGGAGATTCTTCAACATGCCGTTGTTTAAACGCAGAGAATCGGCTGAAATGGATGAGGTCACGTGACCTACACGGATGTGCTTACACCGCCACATCTCGTGGATGAACGCATCCCTATATTTGGTTTGATTTAAGTTTTCGAACTAATTGAAGTGCTCACGTGTTTTGCCTACATAAGGATTGTGTTTCAGTCTCCTGTCTTTGATACCATGCAATACTCGTGTTTTCGGCCCGGAGATCCTTGGCACTTCGCATGCCGGTACTCTACGGATGTCGCCAAAGACCGTCGACATTTTCCAGACCACAATAATTATTTACCTTTATAACGCTTGCCTTTTCGATTATCCTTTACTGATATTTACTAACATTCACCTTTGTTCGTTTTATCACCATTTCAATCTGTTACTTTTTAAACCTCTCACTTAGCTCGGGCTCAACTCCGGAGCTCTAGCTGCGTTAGGCTACGCGACCGCGTCTTTTGACCAATAGAAAGTTGTTTCGGCTCCGAAAAGCTGTAGTGCGAAATTTTCCATATTCACTAGTAGCCACTTTGAGAGTCGCATTAATTTCTCTTTTCCCCAACTGATTCAACCCTTGTTCTTCCACAACATGTTCAGACCAGCACTCAAAAACGTATGTTTATTCAGATCGATTGCAGACTGTTCTCTGTGGAACGTTGGTCCATACATGGCTGAGCGTAAAGCTAAAGCCTGGCTCGAATTCTGTTTCGGATCGGCCAGCCTCTTGGGTCTGACAACAGAGGAGAAGGCCAAAAGAAATCAAGCAGATTTATCCATAGTATTCTATGAGGCCAATTCCAGCCTTTGTTTTCAGACTACTTCATTGACCTTTGATACTAACCCGTAGGTCCGTGCCCTTGCAACCATTGCTAACGCAGAGGCAGTCTTGCCTAAAAAGTACGGTGGTAAATACACTGTGACTTTGATTCCAGGAGACGGTGTTGGTAAGGAAATCACAGACTCCGTCCAAACTATCTTCAAGGATCAAAGAGTTCCCATTGACTGGGAAATCGTTGACGTGTCTGGTTTGTCTGAAGACCCACAAGGTGTCACCGAGGCCGTCAACTCTTTGAAGAGAAACAAGGTCGGTTTGAAGGGTATTTTGTACACTCCTAACACCGCCCACTCTAAATCTTTAAATGTTGCATTAAGGAAGGAGTTGGACATTTACGCTTCTTTGGTCTTGATCAAGAACATCCCTGGTGTCAAGTCCAGATTGGATGGTATTGACTTCGCCTTGGTCAGAGAGAACACTGAGGGTGAGTACTCCGGCTTGGAGCACCAGTCTTTCCCAGGTGTTGTTGAGTCGTTGAAGATCATGACCAGATTTAAGTCTGAAAGAATCGCCAAGTTCGCTTTCGACTTCGCCAAGAAGAACAACAGAAAGTTGGTCACCGCCATTCACAAGGCCAACATCATGAAGTTGGGTGATGGTTTGTTCAGAAACACAGTCAAGGATGTTGGTCAAAACTACCCAGGCATTGAAGTCAGCGACTTGATTGTCGACAATGCCTCCATGCAGGCCGTGGCCAAGCCAGAGCAGTTTGATGTTTTGGTCACTCCTAACTTGTACGGTTCTATTCTCTCCAACATTGGTGCTGCTTTAATTGGTGGTCCAGGTTTGGTGCCAGGTGCCAACTTTGGTAGAGAATACGCTGTTTTCGAGCCTGGATGTAGACACGTTGGTTTGGACATCAAGGGTCAAAACACTGCCAACCCAACTGCCATGATCTTGTCTGCTTCTATGTTGTTGAGACACTTGGGCTTGAACGACCACGCCGACAAGATTTCCCAAGCTACCTACGATGTTCTTGCTGAGGGTAAGGCCCACACCAAGGACATTGGCGGAAACAGCTCCACTACTGAATTTACCGACGCTATTTTGGCTAAATTGAACAACTAAACATCCCGGCCCGGATCACAACAATTACATTATAGATAGCAACATATTCTCAAGAATCTCATCGGTGTAGAAGCATGGGTTTCGCACACATTCGAAAGCCCAATAGGGTAATAAGTAAATTTATTCCGCTCAGATTCGAAATGGGGTCCTTTTGTTCAGCAGATGCAGGTTGACTAAATAGCCGCGTAAAACTCCTAAGCTTCTGAGTGCAACCTTATGCCATATGTAGGTCGAGTGAAAAAATTGTCCGTGAAATAAATTGGTATGACGCGCGCGCCTTAAATCCTGAGCCAATCATGTTGTTCACTGCGACTAGAGCACATCTGAAAAGGTATCAATATCACAGAATTTCTAGGCAGAAAAGGCGGTAAATCCCACTTGAAGCCGTTAATTTCACAAATCCGCAAGCTTTGAAAAAGAAAATATTCTCTACGACAGGAAGTACACAGGTCGTGGCTATGTCTTTTTACAAGAAACGTAGCTCACAAAAGCATCCGGGCAGTCCGCGATTACTGGAAAGGACTATTTCTTTTTGAGTGTTTAAGGTGTAGGAGTCAAAATCCGTAGCGAAATGTGGGCGTTCAGACAGACAAAGAAACTTACTTCTCAAATATCACGTGTGGTAATTTGTAAGTCATAACACCAACTTTCAATGGTTCGCGAACATTAGAGTTGACTTGGAATGCACAGATCCTTCAGAGAGAAGCACTACATGCAAAATTATTTTGTATGGAGGGTACTGGAGCAATATCCCCAAATTAACCCTTCATTGAGGTTATATACAAACCTTGACCTTAAAAATTACTTACTTCTTAACTCCAGCATCTTATTCTAGAAACTGTATTTTCCGGGCCTTAGAGTTTTATATTATTATCTAATATTTCGGTGACTCTACGAACCCCAATTATTGCGCATCACTAGTCATACCCAGGTAAAATGTGAGTGAAAATTAGGAGAAGAAATGTTTCTGGCAGAGAATAGAAACCGAAAGTTCACTTTAAGAATATCACAACACAATTTCAAAGCAGGGCAAAAAAACCCCTCATGGCGTTTTCTCACAGAAAGTAGAGACGAGTCACTCAACACAGGAAGTAATAAAAACAGTGTGCAGTCCCTTCGTTGACTCGGTGGGTGGGCCGCATTTTGAATTCTTAGGTTAGTTTTTCTATTTCGGATAACGAAATTCGTTCATTTCTTTGATAAATTCAAAGGAAATTTCGCAGACAACAAACAATACTTCTCTGATGTGTGACGTTGTATTAGGTTCCCAATGGGGAGATGAAGGTAAAGGCAAGTTGGTCGACATCTTATGCGATGAAATCGATGTGTGTGCCAGATGTCAAGGTGGAAACAATGCCGGTCATACAATTGTGGTTGGCAAGACGAAGTATGACTTTCACATGCTTCCTTCTGGGCTCGTCAACCCAAACTGTGTCAACTTGGTTGGCTCCGGTGTGGTGATCCATGTGCCTTCTCTATTCGAGGAATTGGAGAACTTGGAAAAAAAGGGCTTGCACTGCAGAGATAGATTGTTTATCTCTTCTAGAGCACATTTGGTATTTGACTTTCACCAGAGGACTGACAAGTTGAAGGAGGCTGAGCTTTCTGTCAACAAGAAGTCCATTGGAACCACTGGAAAAGGAATTGGTCCAACCTACTCGACCAAGGCATCCAGATCGGGAATCAGAGTCCACCACTTGGTTTCCGAGGAGCCTGAGTCCTGGGAGGAATTCAAGACTAGATACCATCGTCTTGTAGACTCCAGATACAAGAGATACGGCGAATTTGACTACGATGTGGACGAGGAATTGTCCAGATATGAGAAGTACAGGGAAACCTTACGTCCATTTGTGGTTGACTCCGTGGACTTCATGCACAAAGCAATTGCAGACAAGAAAAAGATCTTGGTCGAGGGAGCCAACGCTTTGATGTTGGACTTGGACTTCGGTACCTACCCTTACGTCACCTCTTCATCCACTGGCATTGGCGGTGTGTTGACCGGCTTGGGAATCGCACCAAGAGCTATCAAGAATGTTTACGGTGTCGTGAAGGCGTACACCACCAGGGTCGGGGAGGGTCCCTTCCCATCGGAACAATTGAATGCAGTTGGCGAGACCTTGCAAGATGTTGGTGCTGAGTTCGGTGTCACCACAGGCAGAAAGAGAAGATGTGGCTGGTTGGACTTAGTTGTTTTGAAGTACTCCAATGCTATCAATGGTTACACTCACTTGAACATCACTAAGTTGGATGTTTTGGATTCTTTCAAGGAAATCAAGGTTGCCGTGGGATACAAGTACAAGGGTAAAAATTTGCCTTCGTTCCCAGAAGACTTGAATGTGTTAGGCAAGGTGGAGGTTGTTTATGAAACTTTGCCCGGCTGGGACTCAGACATCTCCAAGATCACTAACTACGAGGACTTGCCAGAGAATGCTAAGAAGTACTTGAAGTACATTGAAGACTTTTTGAATGTACCAGTCAAATGGGTCGGTGTTGGACCGGCACGTGAGTCAATGTTGGTTAAAGATTAGATAAACGGTACTTTTTGAATATATAGCTTAAGTTAGTAATACATGTAGCTCGAGTCACTTTTCTTGGGAAACACGTGCGAAAAATTCATCTTTGCCAACCTACGAACGTCTGTGATATGCCTCCACTACTGAAGAAAGGACGTAAAAAAGACGTTGTTACACTGAATGAAAAACAATTCCGGGATCATACAGAACAATGTCGCTATGACTGCCAATTGGTACTTGGATACTTGCTTACAAGTGCCAACTTGCTAGTACGCTTATACTGCGGTCTCTACATGATCATATCCGACTGCGATGAAACTTACAATTATTGGGAGCCATTGAACTTGATTTTTCGTGGTTTCGGCAAACAGACCTGGGAATACTCTCCCGTGTATGCAATCAGATCATATGCATACTTGATTCCTTATTACCTAGTCTCGAACCCCATCCGCGACTTGAACCATTTGAGTGGCTCCGCATTCCCTGCTTACTACACGTTCTATTACCTTCGGATCTTTGCTTTGTGTGGATTCACGTCATTCGTTGAGTTCAAGCTTTTTAAGTCTGTTAAACAAAATTATAGCTCTTATGTTGGAAACTGGTATTTGTTATACACAACATTTGCGCCGGGAATGTCACACGCTGGCGTGGCATTGCTTCCGTCCTCTTTTGCCATGGGCTGGATCACTTGGGGGACTGCTTCTGCACTCTATGCATTGACGAGCAAAAACGATAAGTCGATTATCAAGCCTACTGTGAATGCTATCACCTGCTTTCTAGTCGCAGGACTTGTGGGTTGGCCGTTTGCATTGATCATTGGTGCCCCATTTGGTCTTTACACATTGAGCTCTAGATTTCAAACTCAACCTCTCGTCAGTATTGTTTTTTTGTGTGCTGCTTCATTTGCGGGCATATTCTCCTTCATATTACTTACGGACTCATACGTGTATGACCGTAAAATGCTTTTTGTACCGTTTAACATTGTGCTATACAATGTGTTCTCGGTAGAAGGGGAGGGCCCAGAAATCTTCGGTGTTGAGCCATTCTCTTACTACGTCAAAAATTTGTTGCTCAACTTCAACATAGTATCTGTTCTTGGGTACTTGGGTATTTTGTCGAATAGCTTTTTCTACAAACAAAGGCAGAAGGTCACCTTCGGAGTGTCACTTCCTATAGTTATTTGGAGCTTGATCTTCTTCAAACAACCCCATAAAGAGGAGCGCTTCTTATACCCAATTTATTCTTTGATCTGCCTCTCAGCAGCTCTTTTCACATCGTTTGTTTTTGCTAAGGTTCAGCTTATTTTCAACCGCAAGGGTGTTACCAGATTCTTGCTGGTATTTTCAATGCTTTTCTATGTCACTGTCTCCATCTTGAGAATTTTGAATTTGGTTCATAATTACAATGCTCCGTTGAGCGTTGCACAAGCGCTACACCAGGAATCTTTGTCCGAGGTCGGAAGTAAGAATGTCTGTGTGGGACGTGAATGGTATCACTTTCCTACTTCGTTCTTCCTTCCCAACAACTACCGCTTGAGATTTGTTGAGAGTGGTTTTGACGGTCTTTTGCCCGGAGATTTTCCTGAAAACGTCTCTTTGAGAGAAGCAGCCGCAACTTTTCCTTCCGGGATGAACTCGAAGAATATATATTCCCCAGATAAGGTAATCCCATTCGAGTCATGTGATTATTACTTTGACAATTCATTGCCTACCAAAGAAAAAGAGCCTTGGCTCATAAAAACAAGTGGGAATAAAGACGAAGTTCGTTCGGGCTGGAGCGTGATAAAGTGTCAAGACCTAATCAAACCCGACGGTAATCATAGCGGTATCGGACGACTTCTCTATGTTCCAGAGGTTGTGAGATCAGTCGTACCATACGAGGTAGAGCAGATGAAATACTGTCTCTTGAAAAAGAATACAAGTAGTTAATCCAATGATGGAAATTATTGGTAAAAACTATACAGATTGAATTTATGAGAAATGTAATGATCGTAATTCTGCATTCGCCAATAAGCAGTTCTTAGTTATACTATAAATCATCATCAAAGTAACTGTTGAGAGCAGCTTTGGACTTTTGGAAGCCATCTTTGGCTTTTTCCATTGTATCTTCAATCAGTTTGATCCAAAACTCATCGTCCGATTCTTTGAGATCTTTTATTTTATACTTATCGAAATTGTTTCTGTGTCCATAGTTTTGCATTCTTTCACACTGCTCGGCTATAGTAGTTAATCCTAAAGCAGCAGCTGAGCCTTTCAAGTAGTGACCCAATGAGGACAATTTGTTTAGGTCTTTTGCTTTGATGTTCTCGTCTATCTCCTTGAATGTGTCTTCGAATTGATCCACGAAAGTTTGGAATAACCCCTGGCAGAATCCCTCCTCATCCTCGTCCATGGCCACCAACTCTGAAAACACTTGCCAATCGACTAGCCCGCTTTCCTGCAAATCTATACTTTTCTGATCGCTCATCCCACTTGAATATGTATTTATGGCTCTGAACGCTTTTCTTGAAATTCAGAAGTTGAGGAGTGTGGCACCAGCCCTAGAATCTGTTATGTGTGTAGGGAAATTACCGAAATTTCGACAAAGATAGGAGTGGGGTAGCGGCTTAAAAGGGGTCTCAACTTTTCCGGCGTCTTGGACAAAAATGTTCTTCCGGATTGCTTTCCAGTAATGTGGCTTTTGATTTGTTTCCACAATGAATAGGATCGAAATGAAGAACTTTTTTTGCTCTGGTTGTATCCTCAACGGTCTAGGCGCATTCGTGAAACATGCACCGTGAAAAAGTAATAAAAATTATGTCATTGATCACGTGACTTTACTTTAGATTCATGCACTTGAGTATTAGATTCCTTTGTTATTTTGTTGCACCATTATGACCATCAAACAATCTCCGTGCCTTTGTCAATCCAATACAATTGATGAGGTGTCTTTCTCATTTGAGTGTAAATCTATAAAACTAAATAAACCGCAAACGCCAGTCTCTTCAGCAACACAGTGCCTCAAACAGTGAATTCAAAAAAGTCACCGAGCTTGTCTGCGAAATAGGTTGGCGCTTCGTTCTGAGGCAAAGTCTTCACAGTCTCCTCTTTTTCGATCCCTGTCAATACAAGTAAAGTATCTAAACCACCGTCTCTTCCAAACTTCATGTCGGTGTTGAGTCTGTCACCAATCATAAGCCCTCTAGATGGATTTGCATTGAGTCCTGTGTTCATAGCCTTGATGGTGTTCATCATAGATTGATTAGGCTTTCCACAAATGGCATCTGGCCTTCTACCACTAGCATTGGCCACCGTTTCGATAATTGAGCCAGCTCCGATCAACAATTTTCCTTTCAGAGGGAAAGTGGAGTCGATGTTAGTAGCAATGAAAGGAATGCTCTTGTTGTCCTTCATTAAATACTGCAAAGCAACTGAAAGCTTCAAGTAGTTGACATTCATAGCTAAACCAGCCACCACTGCTCCTACAGCAGAATCCAAATTCACCAATTGCTCGTCCTGAGGATTGAAAGTCGCTCCATGCTCCATCAATCTTGGGTCTGTTCCTCCAACAGTCTCATAACCTAACTCTTTTAATTCAGTTTCAATACCGGATTCACCTAAAACAAAGACCTTCTTGTCCTTGGGAAGTTGGAGGATCTTGTCGACGTATACAGCAGATGCATAGGACGATCCGAATACCTCATCTTTGGTGATTCCGGCGATTCCGAGCTTCTCAAATTTGTGGAGGTAGTCTTCTCTTGCTTTAGTAGAATTGTTGGTAACAAAAATCACTGTCTTTTGCATACCTTTCAACAAGTGAATTGTTTCAGCGACGGAGGGCAATAAGTGGTCACCAAGCCAAATCACACCATCACAATCAAAGAGAAAATAATCGTATTTGTCAAACAAGCTCAAGACCTGCTCTTTGGAAATAATCTTTTCGGACATAATATAAAGCGGAACTAACGGAAGTCTGTTGTGCGCTTTATCGCAATATTAGGGAGGTAGAGAGGTAGAGAGGTATTGGTCTGAATATCTGTGTCCTCTTGATTTATTAGACAGAAGGATTAAGAAAATGAAATTTACACTTGTAAACCAAAAAATGGCTTCGTGATGTATAGATATGTGCTCATTATAAATTGTGTAAGAGTAAAATGCTTCCGATAGCAACAACAAAACCGCATGCCAGAACACATGCCAAGGCAGAAAACTTTGATTAACCGGCTAACTTGAGCAGTAAGTCAAAAATGTAAAGACGGCGTAACACTCTGTCGCTTTTTGCCAAAAACACGCATCTCAGCATAAAGTACCCAAAGTGCTCAAAGCGGCCGGAAGTAAGCTTAGCGCTCATTGGGATCCATTCCAGCAGTGTATTTTGGGAACCTGATTTTGGATCTATCGTTGTATAATTGTTCTTCGAACTTGGCTCTTGTTTCGGGCAGCATAGAGTCGGCGACCAATTCTTGCCTCTTTAATTCCGAAAAGTATCTTCTGGCAAGATGTCTATCTTCCTCGGCCCTTAATAATGGCTCAAGATAGAAGCGTGCCCACTGTTTTTCTCTTCCGAGTTCTCGTTGTTCATCGACACCTTGATAAAATCTATAGTAGCCAAATGCCATGATTCCTGTGATACCCCAAAAATAGAGAGCAGGCCTGAAGCCTCTAGAGGGAAGATGTCTTTTCCATTGAACTGGCTCGTAGCCTCCGATAGGCGGTAAGTCTTGCATCTCTATGTTAACTTGTTCAAATGAGAACTCCCTAGTTATTTTACTTTGTTTCTCATTGGATGCTGCCGAAAAGAGAATGAGCGCGCGCTAACATTTTTTTTAAAGGCTCTATTTAGCATGACTTCTAAAATCACTTAATATCGAAGACTGGCTTCAATTTTTTGATGAGAACCCAGTCATCCCTAGAGACAGTATCTCTGAAAGCAGGATCTTTCAATGTATCAATAGATTTTCTGGATATCAAAGAATACAAGTTGTCAGTCTCATCAACGTGACGACCCCAAGTTGGCTGAGCTGCACTAGGATTCTCTAACCTCATAGCAACACCTGCCGAAGTTTGTCCCTTCTTGACAATGTCGGAAGACTTGTGGTTCACTTCCAAAGACACAACCTTACCCAAGACAAGAATATTTGGAGTATTAGTGGTTGGGTCTTTGCGGACTGCACAGATTGGTGTTCCAAGACGCACTGCTCCCTCGACCACGTCAACACCAATTATCATTGGGTTACGCTTGTTAATGATTTGAACGGTTTTCAAAACACAAGGCATAACGGCATATTCCATGAAATCTTTTCTGCGCTGTTCGAGCAATTTGCTTTGGTAAGCTGTGAAGGCATCGAACAAGTGATAGATGATTTCAGCGTTGAAAATCTTGATTTTCTGTTCTTCTGCGTATTGCTCAGCTTCCTTATCAACTTTCACATCAAAACATAACATGACTGCCATTTCTGGTGCTTTATCGACCATTGTAGTTGCTTTCATCACATCCCTCTTGTAAACCGGACCCAAGCCTATGGACATGACTGGAATCTTCATGTCTTTCAAGAAATCCAACAATGCCTCCAAAGATCCTAATGTCGAAGCTTGAACAACAACACCCTTTCCAGAAGTGTCCACAGAATCTAACAAACCGGTCAAATCGTCCATGACTTCCTCCATCATTTCCTCCTCGTCATCATCTTCTCCCACCACCAACAAACGCGATCCAGCAACAGCTTTCTCCAAATCATTTGCAGCAATCTTCACACCCAAAGCAGCCTTCACTTCCTTGTGGTGCATGTACTCGGACTTGATTCTTAATTCACGAGAAGGAGGAGGCGTGAGTAAGGCCCTAATATTCGTTGCAATTGGACCGTTCAATCCACAAAGAACAACTCGGTCACCCTCTCTCAAATATCCGTTAGACAAGACAACATCAATCGTGTAACCGAAACCCTCGACAACCTTCACCTCCAAGATGGTAGCTTCGACCTTGGACAAGTACATCAATTGCTTAGACATTCTCTTCTGCGTGAGCTCAAGCAACAACCACAACAAGTCAGGAACACCTTCACCCGTTACGGCGGACGTAGGAACAATAGAAACATACTTTGACATGTTCTTGTTCTGGAAGTAGAGCTCAGAATTCAAACCTTGCTCAGACAAGGCAAGGTGAATTTCATCGTATCTCTTTTGAAACTCAGATTGGACAGATGCGTTTTGTCTAGCAAAGGAGTCACGGAATGAGTTATTAGGAGTAGCTTCCCAATCATATAATCTATCGATCTTGTTTAAAGCGACAATGAAAGGAGCTTTTCTGTCTCTCAATAATCTAATAGACTCGAGAGTTTGTTGTTCCAATCCATGCATAATATCGATGACCAAGATAGCAATGTTACACAACGAAGAACCACGAGATCTTAAGTTCGAGAAAGACTCGTGACCTGGAGTATCAATGATCAATAATCCTGGCACATCAAACAATTGCTTCTCATACTTGGCCATCACAGCGGTCTTTTGCTTGATGGATTCGACTGGGAAGTAAGTAGCACCAATTTGTTGAGTGATACCACCGGCTTCACCACCCTGAACATTGGTCTGGCGAATTTTATCCAATAACTTGGTCTTACCAGTGTCGACATGTCCCAAAATACAACAAATTGGAGAACGCATCTCTTTGTCGGGTGATTCTTTCTGTAACAGAGCTTTGGCTGCCGATGCATTCTTAGCCTTCTCTTCCGCAGCCTTCAACTCACGATCTTCCGCTTCCTTCCGGTCCTTTTCAGCAGCAGCAATTGCGGCTTCAGCAGCAGCGGCTTCAGCTTCTTTGTTAGCAACGATGTCAGCTTCCTCGGCAGGCTCCTCGGCTTCGGCCGAGGTACTTAATTGTTCTTCGTTGAGAGCATTCTCCCAGTCATCAGCAACATCATCATCCTCGAGCATTTTCTCCCAGTCATCAACAACTTCCTCGCCCACTTTGCCTTCAGCGGGTTTTTCTTGCTTAGCTTGCGGTTTTTGTTGGAAAGTTTTTGGTTTCGTGGACTTCTTTTTCTCGTATAAAATTCTTTTTGGTTTACCTTCAACAGCCTCAGAACTTCCTGCAGAGTCACCCTTTTCCTGCCTCTTCTCAAAGGCGGCGATGGTGATGTTGCTTTGTTGTAAGAATTGCTCACGACGACGCTCCTGCAAGCGCTTTTCCTCTTTTTGTTTCTTTGTCAAGTACTTACCTTCGGCTTTCAATTTCTCCTTTTTCAATCTTTCTCTCTCCTTCTTTGCCTCTCTAGCAAGAGCTGCATCTTTTTCTGCCTCTTCAACAGCTTTCTCTTCCTCTGCGAGACGCAATTCCTCTTCTTCGGCTTGACGCTTTTGCTCATCCTCCATTTGCTTCTTCAATTCCAATTGCTTCTTCAAGGCAGAAAGGCCAGCTGGCGCCTTCTTTGCCTTCTTTGCAGGAGCAGCTTTTGACTTCACCTCCGGCTCTGGAGTTGCACTTGCCAGATCTGAGGACATTTTCTGAACTGCCTCAGCATTCTTTTTGTTAGCCTCCTTGATCTGTTCCTTCTTGGCAGCTTGCTCATTCTTTTTTTTAATTGCAGCCTCCTTTTTAGCCTGCTTCTCGGCCTCCTTTTTCAACTTTTCCTTCTCCTTCTTACTCAAAAGTTTTGGCCCGTCTTTTTTCTCTTTCTCCTCTTGTTCTTTAATTTCTTTCTTTTTCTTGGAAGACATAATAGAGCTTAGAAAATCAGCGGGTTCTGGCTCTTCCTGGGCTGGAGTTTGTTCAGAGCTGGCCCCAAAATCTTCAGGAACTTGTTCCTGGTATACATCCTCATCATCCCAGTTTTGGGCGGAATCTCCCTTTCTCGATTTCTTACCCATGATAAAAAAATTACTGTGAAGGGTATGCTATCTGCTCTGCTCACATTCCTTGTATGTGAGTATGAATTTTTTTCAGATTTGGTATGTACACTACTATAATTGATTTTCTACGAAAGGCAAACCGAAAACACTTTGACTACAGTACATAAAAAAAGCATTATACCGCTTCAATTTGGATTTTTCGGCTGATAGAGAAATGTACTTCAGCTCTTTTGACTTGACAATCCTAAAGTTTTCGCCAATAATCAACTAGCAATATGCCGCTTCGGTATATGCAGGATCAAGAGAGAAGAGTGAAAAATTTAAATAACGTGTCTCTGGTGGACCACAAATCACTATCCTAATTCAAAATGACTACAGTCGAAAAGATTAAGGCCATCGAAGATGAGATGGCCAAAACGCAAAAAAACAAGAACACATCCTTTCACTTGGGTCAGCTTAAGGCGAAATTAGCCAAATTAAGGAGAGAACTTTTATCAGATAGTACAAGTGGAGGTGGTGGAGGCGGTGCCGGTTTCGACGTGGCTAGAACTGGTGTGGCTACGATTGGATTTGTGGGCTTTCCCTCAGTGGGAAAATCTACACTCTTATCTAAATTGACCGGAACTCACTCAGAAGCCGCAGCTTATGAATTTACAACACTTACTACGGTTCCAGGAGTTATTAAATTTAAGGGTGCCAAGATCCAAATGTTAGATCTCCCGGGAATTATTGAAGGTGCCAAAGATGGTAAGGGTAGAGGTAAGCAAGTTATTGCTGTTGCCCGGTCTGTGAACTTATTATTTCTAGTTCTTGATGTGAACAAGCCATTACAACACAAGCAGGTCATTGAGAAAGAATTAGAGGGTGTGGGAATCAGAATTAACAAGGAGCCACCCAATATTATCATAAACAAGAAGGAGAGAGGAGGTATCAATATTACTACCACGTCACCTCTTACTCACTTGGACGATGGTGAAATCAAGGCTGTGATGTCGGAGTACAAGATTAATTCCGCCAACATCGCTTTCCGGTGTGATGCCACTGTTGATGATTTAATCGACACGATTGAAGCCAAATCCAGAAGATACATTCCAGCAATCTACGTGTTGAACAAAATCGATGCCTTCTCCATTCAGGAACTTGACTTGTTGTACAAAATCCCCAACGCCATCCCCATATCCTCCGGTAATGGCTGGAATTTAGATGACTTGTTGGAAATGATGTGGGATAAGTTGAAATTGGTGAGAGTGTATACCAAGCCCAAAGGCAAATTGCCCGACTTCAATGAGCCCGTTGTTTTGCGAAATGGAAGAAGCTCTGTGGAGGACTTCTGTAACTCAATTCACAAGTCCCTTGTTGAAGATTTCAGAAATGCGGTAGTTTTTGGAACATCCGTTAAGCATCAGCCACAAATTGTAGGATTGAGTCATATTTTGCAGGATGAAGATGTCATCACAATTTTGAAGAAATAGTTCTTGTTTCTTTATATGTACATTAATTAAACAGCCGTCGTCCCTGAAAATGATGATGATTTCTTCAATTAAGAAAACTTTGAAATAAAGTAGTGGACGGAGATATCAGGGAGAACAGAAAAAACAAAGCAATTCCAAAAATCCACACCATTTTCGTACAGTACATATCAATCTCACCAAAGAACCATAAATACTGCAATCCCACATGTAGATTTTCACAAAATTTCACAAAATTGTGACTCCCAAAATATCTATTTTTGATTTGTTTTTTATTACAACATTATCATTGTATACCTTTGTTGCGGTCGCTTATATTTCACTTATCATTTGGGTGATTAATTATACCTCTAGATTTGTATTTTCTTGTTTAATTCAGACTAGCAGTTCTGATTTTTCTTTCTAGTACATTCGAATGTATTCGATGCGTATATGACAAGTATTGATATTGATGACGAACTGTCAACTTCATAGACTGATAAATAATTTTCTCACCTAAACTTCGTTGAATTTAGTCATGTAGCTATTAATAGGTTTCGGGGTTCTTTGGATGGGGAAATCAATTTTTCTAATGTTATAAGTTCTGAATTTACAATCAATAAACAGCAGAACAAAATATTCTCTGAAAACTTGTGCATAGAGTAGTTAGTGATTCTTGCTAACAACTTCGAAAATTCAGCCAAAGACCGCATGTACACAAAAGCAGTGGAATGAATGCAAAACTGAAGATAGTTATCATTCCCCCAAAGTATATAAGTAGTTTTTTCCTAGCTTTTTTACGTTGAAGGATCACCGATTATCAATGATCGTATTGCAGTAAGTACAAATGTCTCTTAATTCCAATTTTGAAGTGAAGGATGTCCTGTGAATACAACAAAGTTACAGACATTTCAAAGTTGACTATTGCCAAGTTTCAAGCTTCTGAGATACTTTGTGAGATATTGTCAATCTTCCTGGTCCCACACCAAATTTCAGATGACAGGTGTTAACAATGACTTCGATAGCCCCGACGGGACGCCGATCCGTGACTATATCCACGTCACCGACTTGGCCCGAGGCCATGTTTCGGCATTAAAGTACCTCCACGGACCGGGCGGTAAGGACGGCCTTTACCGGGAATGGAACCTCGGCACCGGAAAGGGTTTCACTGTTTTCGATGTATTTAATGCTTTCTAATTACAGCGCTCAAAATGGTAGAGATAGTAATTCATGCTTCCACTTTATTCCTACGGGTTGAAGTTATTGGATATTGTTACCAGATTTGTATTCTGCTTGGTAAGTATCAATTACTTAAGAAGCGGAAAATAAATCAATTAATGTTTAAACAAAACACTTAGTCAATATTACTCGTGATAGATTATATAAAACAATGACACCTATAAAACAGAATTAATATTTTGCTAGCATGTTCATTACTATCACGGGTGTGTTGACCTTGCCTTGGCAAATGATTCCAACGCTTGCACTGGGCTCATTGGATGAGATAGTGAATTAGCGGATAGAACAAACAACCCACTGGTTCTAACTCTATTAGAATTCAAAGAAAATACAACAGTAAATTTGTTTTTAGATCATTAAACAAAAAAGGGAAATTTCATCATCGCTATTTATGCTCTTTAGTTTGAACAGAAAAGTGAACGATATGCAATCCAAGAAAGTCGAAGAATCCTATTTTACAAAGAGAATGAGGGTAAGCAGGTAGCCATTCTTACCACGCACACAGGAAACAGATGGTGTGGTGAGATCATCTTTCATCGAATCAAGTCTCAATAAATGAAATTGAATTCTTCCATCCCAACCTCAAAATGCCGTTTTACATTGTCCAAGAGGGCGTCCAGACTATGGCAGCTTTCCTGAAGGAAATTGATTCTGCTGTGAACGGAATCGTTTTATTCATGTACGGTCACCCGGCAGCTCGTCCCGGTGAACGCCCTCATAGTATTATTGGCACTTCAACCTTATTTTCAGCCAAAAGCTATCATAATAAGATGCAGATCTTCATCAATGCAGACGAGAAAGTATTATCCTCCCCACCATAGTACTTGGAGACGATAGAGTCAAATTAATACAGCTTTTCCACTAGACGATGGAGCACATAAGACGTTCCAGATATTAAAAGTAAAATTGCGACAAATATGTGGCTTTTGAATGCTCCTGTTGTTAAACTTTTAAAAGAATCGGTTGTAGACTTCATCTTTTTGAACAGACATAGACCTGGTAAAAAAATCCTTTCATGAGTCAATCTCTCAAGCCGAATTTGGGCTTGCACCAAAACCCAATAGTTTTTTTAGATTATCTAAATTTTTCACTCGAAGAAAAAACTCAAATTTTTAAATTTGATACTCTTGGAAGGTAGAGGATGATTTGCAGTCATCAAACTTTCAGATACCTCAGACACTGTTTTATGTTTATTTTTTCTGGAACGTCTTTTTGGATATGGCTGTGTCCTTATGTCAAAGGTGACGTTAACTTCAGATTAGCAATGAATTCTACCTCACAAATATGGCGAGCTTTGAATTGTTCTTTGTTCAATCTATCATGAAGTTTATGATTGTTTCTAGAGTGGAAGAATAACATCTTTTGACTATGATATCCATGAATGTTAAGTTTCATACAAATTCAACTTCGAACAATTGCCACTGCCTCAGAGCTGAAGTCAGTCTAACATCCTCGAAAGTAGGGAAACATTTTCAAGACTACCCTCAATAATAAATTCAAGTTAGCCAATTTTAAACATTCTGGTCTAACAAATTTATGAAGAAACGATGCTCTAAACCTCTTTACACGAAAAATATGTATAATCTTCAAGAATCTGTCCGACCTATCAGGAATGAAGGGCCACATTGCCGATGTTCAGCAAAACTGAAACTGGTATTAAAGGAGCTGGAATGGCAGCTAGTAGCTGGAACTAAAACAAACAGCAAAAGCTGGGTGATAGAATATAACTCTCTGGGATACGCGACTAAACTATTAAAACCAGAGAACTATAACTAGAGAGTTGGAAGCAAAAAATATTTCCTCAGATATGAGAGATCAGTGAGTATATTTTAAAAGTAATCTAAGTGAGAATTGAATGAAAGACTGAGAAGATTTCAAATAAAAACGGAAGCTTTTTTGCTGAAAGGCCTACATATACGACTACAGGTGAAGGAGGCTAGTTTAACTACCTCACACTGGGCTTGACTTATACTCATTCATTTTCATATTATGTCTATAGTCACTTTAAAACCATTTACCTTCTACAACTTCTTCTTTTTTATTTTTTAATTTCTAAGCAACTATTAGCAACTATTAGCAACAATTTTTTTTTTCTGGTTAAATGGCAGAGGTTCTTTTCATAATNCTTCTACAACTTCTTCTTTTTTATTTTTTAATTTCTAAGCAACTATTAGCAACTATTAGCAACAATTTTTTTTTTCTGGTTAAATGGCAGAGGTTCTTTTCATAATTAAGACCATTTACATCTATAATAGGTTCAAGTGGAGTATTGAGGGAGGCAGTTGCTTCTTTTGATTGGTAGTAGGCCTGATTGTATTTTTCACAATCCCGTCCCGCTCACCAAGGTTCATTAC
>NKZY01000796.1:0-111626 GCA_002374555.1 Metschnikowia mauinuiana | reverse complement strand
ACTTCTTCAATGAGTCCTCCTCCTCTTTAAACTTAGGATTGTGTAATCTTCTGGGCTTCTTTATACCGTTTGATTGTTCGTCCCCGCCTTCGGTCTCGTTTTCACTGCCCATGTTGCCGAGCTTCAATGAACGGAACGTCTCAAAGTGAACCTCGTTTGTCTGTAATATCAAATCCAACATGTTAGTTCTCAATAAGAGCGAGCGCAACTTTTTGAAATCACAGTGTCTCTCATTCTCAACCTCCACAACACCCCATGGGTACTTTCTGCCGCGTACGAAATTACCGGGCGAGAGCTCCACCTCCTCGTTCGATCCAATCACGGCAAATGGCATGGACTCGATGAGCTGCTTGGAGTGCTCTGCAGAAGCTGGATCATCCATGTCCAAAGGCGGAGTGTATATGTTGATATCCTGGGCCTCAATCACATCTCTGATTCTCGACTTGAAGGTCTCCAACTCATTGGGTGACAATGTATCGGACTTGGCAATCACAGGAATCAAGTTCACACGCGTCGACAAACGCTTCATGATCTCAATGTCTAATGGCTTTAACGAGTGGCCAGTCGGGCGCATGAAGTATAAGCACGCATGCACTCTCAAGTCCTTCTTGTCAAGCCGACTTGGTTGCTTTTCTTGCTTCACAAAAGACTCGTGTTGGTCATCAATAAAGTCGATTATAGGTGTCCACGAATCCAGGTTGTTGACATTGTTTCCGAATCCGGGAGTATCAATCACATTTAATCTGAGCTTGAAGTTCTTCTCTTCCAATACGGCACGGACAATCGAAAGGTCCACGGTCTGATGCGCCGACGTGAACTTGTTGTGTCTTTCTTCGGGATCTTGGCCTTGCTTCAACGTGGTCTGGAATAGCGTGTTGATGAATGTTGTTTTACCCAAGCCAGACTCACCAGCAACCATCAAGGTGAAGGTGGCGCCCTTGTTGGACACAATTTTGTATCTCTGGTTGGGCAAATTGGCAATACCAACGGATTCCGGCATGTTTGTTTTAGAAATGTCGCTAAGTGTATTTCGAGGCGCTCAGTTCTCAACAACAAAAGAATAGAAAAATCCCTGCGAATGATTTGGCTAATGCAGGATCTGCCTCTCCCGGAATTGGAAAGTGAATATACGCCTGAAACGAGTATTTCGCACCGTCATATTGCCTACTACCTGGTCAAGTGATTAACCATGCTGGACCCTGATTATACCCAAAAAAAATTCGAGGAGGTCTTTTTTTTTTTTTGGTTTCTAAAATCCAAAGTGCTTGAACGCGTGGGTTTTGCGTAGACTTCCTTGTGTTCGCCTTGTATATGCCCTATTCGAGCCAGGGCTGTGCACACCACTCCTTCATTGTATCGTACATTTTCGAGCACTCTAAATGTCTACACCTGTCTACAGTCGGCTTACTAAATTCAGGTACACCTAATTTATTTGAGTTTAGCGCCATCAATTTGCTCATAAGTCAACTGGGACGCAAGAGCTCCCCAATTGAATAGGATGGGTAGTTCGGCAATTATGGCACTGGTGTTGGTTACAAAGACAAGTAGAAATGAACAAAGGCAGCATGGCAGCAGGAAAGATTTTGGATGAATTATGACTTAAACACATTACACAAAACTAATTTATTCCTTATCTTGCTCGGCCACTGCTGGTTCTGCCTCTTTTTCTTCTTGTTGAGCTGGAGCCTCCGACAAGTCAGTCCATAAAGTCAAGTTATCCCTCAACAATTGCATGATCAAAGTGGAGTCCTTGTAAGAGTCTTCGGACAAAGTTTCCAAGTCGGCAACAGCATCGTCAAACGCTTGTTTGGCCAAATGGCAGGCTCTGTCTGGGGAGTTCATAATCTCATAGTAGAAGACGGAGAAGTTCAATGCTAATCCCAATCTGATTGGATGCGTTGGTGGCAATTCAGTCACAGCAACATCGGAGGCGGACTTGTAAGCCTCTAAAGACAAGTCAGCAGCGCCCTTTCTCTTCTCGGAAATAGCGAATTCAGCCAAGTAACGGTGGTAGTCACCCTTCATTTTGTAGTAGAAGACCTTGGATTCACCAGTTTGAGCAGAGGTGATCAAGTGGTCGGTCAAGACGGACAAAATGTCCTCACAAATCTTTGTCAACTCGGCCTCAATCTTGGCGCGGTATTCTCTAATTAAAGACACTTGTTGTTCATTGCCCTTAACCTCTTCCTTTTGTTCAATGGAAGAAACAATTCTCCAAGAAGCACGACGAGCACCAATGACATTCTTGTAAGCCACGGACAACAAGTTACGTTCTTCGACGGATAATTCTTGGCCAGAGGAGGCAACGGCTTTCATGTTCTCAACCATCTCTTCATAACGTTCGGCTTGTTCAGCCAATTTGGCGAGATAAACTGAGTCTTCACGGGAGGCAGGCATTTCTAATTGTTGTTAGTACAGAACAAAGGAGTTTGAACGTGGAGTTGAGGGATATTCGGGTATTTGGTTGAGGCGCACAGTCCAAATCCGCAAAAAAAGTCGACAAGAATTGAAATAGGTCGTGTCCTTGATTCGCGGAAGTCGGGTGCACGGGTGCGACGTTGGGTGCTACCAAAGTCTTTGTGCTGCGGGAGACGCCCGCGTCACCGCACCAGCGACAGCACCCACAAACATTCACCCTCAGTCGTAGCGTAGGAATCACACAGGATTGCATGAATGTAATAGAACGTAGTGCTTTTTCTTGTTTCCGATGTAAAGGCAATTTGTAGGCATTTTTGGCCAAGCAGGCTTGAAACGTCCTGGCAATGTTCGGAAATGACCCTTGCTATCTTCAATTCGCAACGTCCACACAATTGCTAACACAATTCCCCCCCACCCCCTTTGCAAATCAGCGTTTGAAAGCAGGCGTGGTCAAGCTAAGTGGCAAGAATAGGATATCCTATTCTGATTACCTTTGACACAGGAGGTCGTCCAAACGTGTTCGTATTGACATCCGAGTACATAACCAGCAATTAAGAAACGGTTTGAATTCTGACGACGAGAACCAGGTTATCGACATGACGAAAGCTGGGGCCTCTACTGCTGAATCGAACCCCCCACGAGAACCAAAATTGATGTATACATACTTGTTAAAGTTTTGAGTAATGATCGATGGAAAGTACCAATAGGGAGGAAAAAAGCGGAATGGAAACGGGCTTGAGGAACGAGGGGGTTAATGCCTTATAGACAGGTCTACGCCCGCCTAGTTCAGGAAATTCAAGTGCGACTTTTTTTTTTGTTCTGCAGATCAAGAGCACACAAGCTGAACGCGAAAAAAAAACACGGCGAAGCAGACACAAACCTTTTTGTGCCTTGACTTTTATGCCTTTGATAAGGAGATATATTTCGTAGTACAAAGCCCTCAGCTGCAGGTCTCAAATCAAATATTTCTTGGGTATTTTCGTCCGCAATTGAGTGCACTCTCTCTTCACGGCGGGCACGTGATTCAAATGATTGCGTTAGGCGCGGCAAACCTATCATATTGCCTTCGCCATCCCTGATGAAGCCTTGCTGTGTGAGTTGGATAGCATTTATCTTTACGCGATAGATTACGTCACGTTCCGAATGGCTGGCAGCCCCAGCCTTAAAAAAAAATACCTCAAAAATATTCTTGTGATTTAAGGTCGATTGACCAGGATTTGCTTTCTATAGACCCCAAGATTTTTTGACGGGTCCCATATACGAGGGTGTCGTTTTCAAGGTCCTAATTTGGGGCGATCCAATTCAAAAACGGAAGGGCCACGGCGCCTTCGCGCAGCTTGACAGTTTCGAGTATGCGCGAGCCAGTGAAATTACCAGTGAGCTACGGCGGAAGCTACAGCTTATCCCTTCATGCATTTTATGTAGAACACTAATCAATCTGCATTGTCTCCTCCAAGTGCAACACAGCACTGTCCAACTGAGAAGGTTGAACCTCCTTCAAGTTGAAATCCTGCTGTGCAGTCAAGTTGCTCAAGGCAGTGATCAACTCAGAACAGTTGGCTGAGATCTTGTACTGGGAATGCACCCAAGACGGCCTGACGCTCGAATCTCCTCCGGTCAAACGAATGATTTCTCTATTGTCCTTGTCCAACAAAACTGTGGCCGATTGTCTGGCCACTGATGTAGCTGGGGTTCCAAACTTCAACAAGGACTTCAACTTCAAGGCACTCACACCCAAGGCTGGTAAAGGCACCTCCTTTCCTGGCAAAGTCAATTTGGCACTGTCGATTCCGCGTCTACCTGTAGGATTAGGGGAGTCTATGATCTTGCTGAAGGGCACGTGCTTGACGAATTGCACTGGCTTGGCCACGGTCAAATGTCTGTTGGTTAGTTCCTTCAATCCCAATCTGTGGTGCACGACTTCCTTTCTGATGGTTGTGAGCTGCGTTTGTATGTCTCCGCTTTGGTAGTCAACTGGGAAAGACTCAGCTGCATGGGTCAACTTGAATGGGTAGACCAGGCAGTTTTCGTCCACGAACTTGAGCAAGTTTTTGGCACTCTTCAATCCCAAAGCGTGGGTAATAGAAACATCTCTGACGAAAATCGTTGGCTGGACATCTTCGGCATCTTGCAAGGTGATGAGACCTGTCTCTGGGAATTCGGCAACCCCACAAAACTTCAAGTCAATGTTGTACACTTCTCCGGCCTCCACGACAAACTCATCGGTAGGAATGGCACTGGAAACGTTTGTGGCTGTAGGTGTGTTTTTGTCATGCACAATCAAGTCTGTGCCCTGGCTCTTCTTGAGAAGGTTTTCTTCCTGGTTACTCTCATCCCACACAACACCTTTGAATTCCCTCTCGGCAACCACACCTTCGGCTTGACCAGACAAAAATCTCCTGATTCTTCTGACCTTGGAGCCTGGCACAACAATGCACCCAAAGGACTCTGCAATTTGGTCCACCAATTGTCTAATGATACTACCGGTAATGACCGACCCGGTGTTCTGGAGCTCTGGGATCCAGGCGATTTTCTCTGGGTGAACTGCAAGTCCCAAAAGGGCAACAAGGGCATTTGTGGCAATGTTACATGCCACCAAGGCATCTGCTTTGCTTCCCAACAATGGGCCCACAGGCTTCAACTCATTATCGATCAACACTCCCGGTGGGTAAATGACCATGGTGTGGGAGACCAAAGAGGTGTAACCGTCAATTTGAACACCAAGACTAAGGGTCACAGTGTCTCCTTCCTGGAAAAAAGTTTGGTTTCCGTGCCCGAGCTCAGGAGAAACGTTGGTGACATACTCGTTGACATCAATAGAAACGGGACACGAGATACCCTTTTCACGGACCTCTTCAGGGTTGGTGTACTCTGCACCGAGCAATGTCACAAGCATGGAGTCTCCAAGAAGACAGAGCTCCTCAGAAGAATATGGTCTTTCTGTTTTTTTGAGGTGGTATGAATCATTGATGAGCTGAACCAAGTATTTCAAGGTAGTCTGGGCGATTCTACCGGCGGCTCTGTATTTGTCGATGATTTGAACGTCTAGCTTGTTTCTCTCGTGAAGCAAGATGTCAGCGTCGTCCGGGTGGACTGCCAATTTAGCCACTTGCATTTTGTTGTAGATGAGTGCTAGGTGAAATGCCTACATAAAAAAATAATTGAGAAGAGCATTTCGAGATGGGCCTTATGTGCAGGCCGCTGCTTTTGGTCCAAGGACTCAGTCAACCACACCAACTCACTTATTAAAAACAATTTTAATATTTTTGGTGAAAAGGTGTTTGATTTGGCCTTTTTTAAAAAAAGAGTCTTTGTTAAAAGAATGTTAGTGTTATTATGTGAGTGTTGGTAATGTTAGTTTTTATGTGAGTATTGGCTATGTTAGGTGAATGGTAGTACTGTAGATAGTAGTCTTGAACCTTAAGATCAGCCACTCTCATGTCGTCTGTTCTTGATCACTTCTTGAGTCGATATGAGTTTCCCTATCATCTGTAGTACGTAATGGCCAGCACTGGTGTTCGTACTAAACTAAAAGCTCAACACAATACCCTTCGACTCAGTCCACCTTATAAGATCATGCCTATGATTTCGTGCAATGCAGACTGGTTTTTCAAAATCATCATGGCTGCTCTGTTCATGGCATTTTTCTTCAGAGCATCATAGGCCATAGCAACCACTTTCTCGCCCACGAGTAATTCTGCCTTGTACCGTTTCTTTTCCTCCTCGTAGTCCACGCGGTACTCAGGACTGATTCCATATGTCTTTCCGAGATGCGCGTACACCTCATTTCTGGCAATTTTGCTGGGGAATATAGACTCATCGGCAACAAAGGGGAGTGAGATACCGTTGACTGTCTCTTTGGACAGGCTGTCGGTTTTCTTGACCGAGTCCGACCGGTCAGTCTCAAGTCTCTGGCGACCGAACTTCTCGAGCAATTCCTTGTTTTCCAACGCTGCCATTGCAGCCCTGAGGCCAGCATCTCTGAAATTTGGAGCCATGCCTTCACCCAAAACATCGTCGCCAATAACACACTGCACCTTGAATGGATTCCTCAACCCGTTTCCATTTTGCGTGATCTTGTAAACTGGATGCGTAGATGCTGTGCCCACAAGAGAGTATAATTCGGTCTTGGCGTCCTTGTTGATGGAAGGGGTCTTCTTATTTTCGATTTCAAACTTCATGAGTTGCGGTTCCATGAGCAAGGTAAGCCAGTTTTGAACCTCCTGGAGGTCGTAGCCTCTCTCCATAGCCAAAGCACCGAGGTAGGCCTCGAATACGTCTGCGTAGATCTTCTGGTTCCCCATGCCGAGGGCGGACTCGTCGATGTTGCACCTCAACTCTTTGTCAAAACCATACTTGAGTGAAAACTCAGTCAATGTCCTATTATTAACAAGAAGAGCTCTGAGCTGCGACAATTGGCCTTCGGGTGACGTGGGGAATCTCTCATACAAGATATATGTGACCATGGTATTGAGAACAGAATCTCCAAGAAACTCCACCCGCTCATTATGGGCAAGCACAATCTCGCTCTGGTCCAAGTACGTCTTATGGGTGGCCAAGGACTTGTGCTGGAACACCCTGGCCCTAAGCTGGGGATCCTTGATTTTGGGAAGGCTTGGTAATCCAGTCTGTCTAGCCTTGGACCCCATTTTCTTCTCTCCACCATCGCCTGTGTCTTTGGATTTCAGTCCAGTGGATTTTTCCATTCCGGTCGTAGATGCTTTGCCTTCTTGAACATTGTTTGCCAAGATCTCGTCAAACAAAGGAAGCTTCTTGGCATTGTGAAGTGATTTAAGCTTCGCAACCATCTGAAGCAGTGTGTTTGCCTTCACCTCCTGTCTCACAAGCGCATCCACCGATTTGTCTTCAGCAATCTGCTTCAATTCCTCTGTAGAAGGTGCACCACTGATGATCAGCCGGATATGTTTCTGTAGGGTTTTGGCACAGTACTCATACTTGTTAATATCGGTGAACCCAAACGCCACAGGATGCTCTGTTTCCGCAGTCAGGAAAATCTTTCTCTTTTTGGGCACTTCGCTAGTGCCGTCATGGAGACTCGACTGAAGAGAATCGAGAAAGCTGTTCAAAGGTTGGTTTGGGCCAGACATGTGGGTGATGAGCATCACCTTGAAATTTCGCGCTGATGAAGGTACGTGAGGCCCATGCATGAACGCTAAGTGAACATGGGGTGGTAGGATCTGGGGTGGAAATAAAAGGCGTGGGATATTTTGATACAAAAAATGTTGTTTTGATAAGTGGAAAGAATCTTTAGGATTGGGAAAAATTTGGATTCGGTCCGGCCCCAAATTATAAGGTGTATATCCGTGTTGGACCAAGAGAGATACATGACCCATATCATTTATAACTCTGGTGCGAAGTACCATAATAAACCGAAATACCAATACAGAAACACCACAAATTGCAAAATAGCTAAAATTAAAATATTTAAAGAAATGACTTTATTTCAAAGTAAAATTGCACCGAATTAAAAAACCACAATCGAATAAATACTCACCCTTCCATCTATTCAAGTATGCTATGGTCAAGAGCAAAACAGCTCACGAATTATTATCGAGCCTTGCGCAATTGATCACACGGTTTCTGGAGATGGGAGAAGTGATAAGCCAAGCAACAGTCTGAATAACAGGAGCCGTAGGGAAAAGGGGGTACACAGTTACATACAATGTCTCCTGTTGTTGTGGATGGAATGCAGTTTCCCACTCCTTCGACCTTAGAACCTGGAGTCGTGCACACAACGAAAAATAAGATTGAAAAAATCTGACCCGATCCACAGCACACCTCAAGAGCACATAACACAATGAAGTGCTTCACCACACCCGCTCTCTCGGCCCCGTTACGTTTCTTGAGATCCAGAGTGGCTCTCCCACATTTGCAGGTGGCCATAACGCCCAAGTGGTTCTCTACACAGTCGTTCCAGTTGCAGAGCACGAGTCCCATTTACTCCACGGAGAACCGTAAAACCACCAAGCATGTGCTCTCCAGAAAAACTTTCCTTGTGGATTACTACAAGCACTTGAACGAAACAAATGAGATCATCTTGTATGCCCATCACAATAACTTGACGAAAAATGATAACTTGAAAGTCAGGAACGATTTGCAAAAGCTTGGCGTCAGATTGACGTACATCAGAAACCTCGTTTACAACGTGTATCTCAGATCAGCCAACGAGGAGGACCCTGCCTTGCATAAAAACACATTGAAAAATAAGAACGTGGTGCATCCTTTGTCGCCATTATTAAATGGTCCTACTGCAATCATAAGTATCCCCAAGTGTGACCCCAGTGTGGTGGAGAAAGTTCTCAAGATCTTGAAACAAGCAAACGAAAAGTTGTTTTTGATTGGTGCCCGCATCGAGTCCTCCGTGTATGATGTGGCTCAGGTGGACGAATTCAAGACCTTGCCAAATAAGGAACAATTGCAATCTCAATTGGCAGGCATGTTGACCATCTTGGGAGGTGCCGGTTTAGTGAGAACGTTAGAATCCAATAGTCAGCGCCTTTACTTGACTTTGGGCCAGAGACATAAGGATCTTGGTGGGGATGCTGAGTCTGAAGAGTAACTTGTATATATGCATAGAATAGACGTAATAGTTAAAACGACGAGCTAGTTAATTTGCTATTAAAAATAGATGAATGATCAAGAATTAATGATAAGAGTGAGTAGTTAAAAGTGAATCAATAAAAAATTATTGATAAATTGAATATTGCAAATTCAAGATGTTGAGCTATATTCTGGTCCGTGAGGATTCTCACTGTTCAAAATTGGTGCTGTACAATTTTTCGGCCAGTCGAGAATCTCACGTCTTGATGCTCATCTCAACAACCTCACATCCAGAACTACCTAAACAATACCCCACAGGGTGCAAAATATAAAGCAACAATACATCCAAATGGCCAAACCAGCATACATCCCCAAGGAGATCAAGGACAAGGAGACCCAATTACGGGAGCAAAAAGAAGCCGAGTCCAAACGGAAGGCTTATAGAGATAAGAAAGAAGAGACCAGAAAAGTCATGAAGCAGGTCAGAGTGGAGACGCCCACGCCGGAGCCCGACTCCATGGACTTGCCCAGAAAGCGTTTCTATCGTCAAAGAGCCCACTCGAACCCTTTTTCCGACCACAGACTCGAATACCCAAGAGAACCTTCGCTCATGGACTGGGCCAAGCTCTACCCACACTACGTGGACCCCGAGACCAAGCAGCTCCTGAAAAAAGTGGAGATTGCTGACATTGGGTGTGGTTTTGGAGGATTGCTTATAAATTTGGCGACGGCGTTTCCAGAGACTTTGAGTTTGGGAATGGAGATCCGCGTGCAAGTGACTCAATACGTGGAGGACAAAATTATAGCGTTGAGAGAGCAGAATAAAGAGTCGGAAGGATACCAGAATGTGGCTGTGTTGAGAGGAAATGCCATGAAGTTCACGCCCAACTTCTTTGAGAAGAATCAATTATCCAAGATGTTCTTCTGCTTCCCCGACCCCCATTTCAAACAAAGAAAGCACAAGGCCAGAATCATCACCAACACCTTATTGTCTGAATATGCCTACGTGTTGAAGAACGGAGGAATAATATACACCATTACAGACGTGGAGGACTTGCATCTATGGATGGTGAAGCACTTGGAGGAGCACCCATTGTTCGAAAGAAAGAGCAAGGAATGGGAGGCCCAGGACAAGTGTGTTGATATCATGTATAATTCGACCGAGGAAGGCCAGAAGGTTGAGAGAAACAATGGCTCTAAGTACGTTGCTTGTTTCGAGAGGCTTCCTACGCCCGAGCAGTGTCAGTAGACCCAATTAAGACATCCCGTTAAATACATATACACATATATAAATAGTGGGCTTTGGCACTATTACAAAGTTGGCTCAAGGTTGGCGGCAGATTTGTCGAAAATGTCGGTTTTTTCAACGGCTTCCACGGGGGCACCGGTTGGAGCTTCAGGCAACTTGACGTCAGCAGTGGAGTAAGAAGTATCAATACCAGTGTGGCCGGAATTGGTGGAGACACCAGTGGAGACACCAGTGGAGACACCAGAGGAGACACCAGAGGAGACACCAGAGGATGGGGCGGTAGAGGTTTCAGCAGCAGTAGATCTGGAGTAGTGCTCAGATCCGACAGTAGAGCCTGCGGTTCTGGTAGGAATCTTAGATTGCACGAAAGCGCCAACAGGGCCGGTCTTCTTGACCAAGGTTTCGATGTGAGGGGCGATCTTGCTTTGAGCGCTAGAGGAGAACTCGGAGGTCTTGGCCTTAGCCAACTTGGTGTATTGAGCCACAGCAGCGTCAATCTCCTTCTTGTTGTTCTGGTAGACAAGAGGAACAGAGAATGCCAAGAGAACAGATACGAAAATCAAGGAGTAAAGAGAGAACCACGAGGTCAACTTGTACAAGATGTAAGAAGTACCGGCAGTCTTCAAAGTCAACTCAAGGTCCTTGGCAAAGATGATCTGGTGGGCCTTGCCTTCAATTGTCTCGGCAGCACTTCCCAAAGCTGGCAACACGGAGTCTCTAAAGGTCTGGGAGTGAGACTTGGGGGTACCGTAGTACTTAGACACGAAGCCTTGGCCAGTAAGGAAGCGACCGGAGTACTCAGCAGCAGCCGACACCAAGAGAGCCACGTAGGCCAAGTGGAAAACGTGGTTCAAGATATTGATCTTGACCAAGATCAAGGAGCCAAGCGTGGCGCCAAAGATTTTTCCGGTGGTCACAGGATCTTTCCAAGTGAGCAATTCACAAGGAGTATAGTGGCTAACAATTGGAGTATTGAGATGATTGGCAGCAGACATCGTGGAAGTGTCAATTGTTCAGAATAAATAGCTTCTTAGAAAAAAAAAGTATGTAGAAAAGGGTTTATCAGGACGGCGAAAAAAGCGCGAGAGGTCCGCTAGCTGTTTCAGAGAATTGCTACTTGATTCGACCTCCCCTGTGGATAAAAACGCACTCCATTAGCCGAGCCTGCACCGCAATTGTCACAAGACAAGAACGCTGATAGGAGACAAGAAAGCTGCAAGAAGACCAGAACCTTTTAAAAAAAAGAACACGTAGAATTTGCAACCGAATTTTCAAGGGCTGAAAATCGGAAGACATTTTTCTCGAGATTTTTTTTTCTGTGACTTGATTTTTATGCCATTGTTAAAAGTGAGACATCCCTCAATATGGGTGCCTGGGAACCTTNTCTCGAGATTTTTTTTTCTGTGACTTGATTTTTATGCCATTGTTAAAAGTGAGACATCCCTCAATATGGGTGCCTGGGAACCTTTTTCTGCATGCACACCTTGCTAGATAAATATAGTTAAGATTGTTGCTTTCCGTGAGATAGCAACAATACAGAAAATTCGTAAAAAGTGGAGAATATGGTTTAGTTTCAGGGAAAAATTATATAGAAGAATTAAAGTAAGGTTTGGGACTATATATGGAACAATGTGGAAGATTTTAGTGTGGTTTTAGGAGTTGAGACCCGGTACTGGATGGGTCGAAGCAACTGTGGCTTGAATGCAGAACTGAGCCTTGGATCCGAAACAAAATAGTTCTCGGGTCGAGATATAAGGTTAATCCATAAGTCCGAACGTTTATTTTTTGATATTTAGTCAAGTGTCTTCATAATCAGCAAACCCACTCTGCACCACTACCTGCAGTACACACCCAGACAATCCCGTATCCATGAAACCCCCTCAAATCCATCAGGTTCAGCTGTAATTTTCGCTTTCCGTCATGAGAACCTGCGTAAACCGAACGGCTTCAAGGTACTCAAGTGTAATATCATCGTGCATGTTTCCCCCACCAGTGGCCTGACTTGCAACGGGGCCTGCCGTCTCGCGTTTTTTCGTGGGGCCTCGGCTGTTTTTCCGGTTCAATGTCTTCAAGTTCGCCGCGACTTGCTGCACCAACCGCATGCCCTTATCCACTGTGCTGTGGCTTCGGTGGACCCCCGGCTCGTTTTTTGAATGGATCTTGGCTTCTTTTGCTTTTGCTTTTGCTTTTGCTTTCTTGTGTCTCTGCACCAGCTCTTCTCCCACCAAATCATGGATTCGTTGGCCCGTGAGATTAAGCACGGCCGCGAGGGTGACGTGGCTTGCTTCTACCACCTGCTGCAAAATTAACTTTAATGTGTCTTCTGCCGCATCACCCTCAGGAACCTTTCCCTTTAGGCCTTGGACCACACCCAATAAGTTGTCTATGTATTTGGACACAACCATGAGTTTTTCCGAAAACGGCCCACAATCTCGTAATTCTTTTTCACACTTGAGAATATAGCTCTCCACCCCGAAACTGCGTTGGTCTTCATCAAACACTTGGGCCCACAACTGAGCATAGCGAAGCGACTTTTCGCTCGCAACCCGGAACGAAATCTCCACCGCACACAACTTCTCTTTAAGACACTTGAGATATTCCTCCACCTTGTCAACCTCCTCCATCACCACACTTTTCTTGACCACCGCAGCCGGCTGACTTTTCTTGTCTACAGGTAGACTCTTTTGTGCAGGGGTATTTTCGATCCTCACATCTAGTTTTTCACTTGACTTGTTGTATATTCCAAACTCCTCATACTGGTTATGGTGCAGCACCTCGAAGTCCTTGAGCTCGAGAAGTCGATTGAGTTTGATGAGTGCGATAACACTAAAATGTGCCTCGGTTGTATTCAAGCTCTTGATGTGCCGCATGCGCTCTGCTAGAGATGCAAGGTCTTTTAGTAGACTTTTTAAGACTATGGCCGTTTCGATTCCTGTTTCGGACGCCTTTAATACCTCTAACATGGCGGCCCGAAATGGTTGTTTGCTGAGAACATCTGAGTTCAAACACGTAAAGAAGGTCAAGAGTTGCCAATCCTGGGCCTCTACGCAAGCTGCCACTTTCGTTTCAATACTATTGATCAATCTCCTAAATTGAAGAGTGCAATATACTGCTCTTGCATGTGCTGAAGCGGTGTTCTCAGTAACCTTTTCGGACTCAATGAGTTTCTCAGCCTGTCGCAACTCTGAAACAAGACTGCGGAACGTAGCTTTCAATTCTCGAAATGTATAATCCGAGGGCTCTTCCATTTGTTCTTGCGAAAAATACTAACCAGGGCGGCCTTTATATCTATTTATCATGCAGTGGAAATTGCTGCGTACTGCATACAACCCAGGGATGTTTCAGATTTGTTGCAGATCTGATACACCACTTTACATGGTCGCACCCACACGCACCTAGTCATCCTCCATTACCCCGCGGCCAATATACTCCGCAATGACCTTCATCCGATCATCCGACTCCTCCAATTTCTGATGGAACCAATCGTAATCTTCTTTGGTATGCACTTGATTTCTGTGAAGCTCTTCCACCTCTCGCAATTCATGCGCGCACATGGGGCACTTGGGTTCCAGAGACTCGGAGGCCCCAGGAATGTAGTTGTTTTCATGCAAACATTTTTGATGGTATGAATGCTGGCATTTGAAGTGAATAGTCGGGTATTCGAGCTTTAGTTCACACGTCGAGCACATCTTGTTCTGTAGCACAATTGGCTTGCTGGTGAGTTCAGTCAACTTCACGCTGTTCTTCGTGGATTCTGTTTCATATGACTCAATGAGTTTGACATTATTGTCAATTTCTCGTTTGGAGTCACTGATGCTTTCGATAATAATATCCTTCACTATGCCAATAGATGCGTTTGGATTCGTACTGAGAATTTTTATAAGCTCCAGTAAAGTCGCCAACTTGTGTTCCAAAATTTTGTGCAAAAGGAAGTTGAAGTCTTTCCGGCTCGTTTGAGCCAAGTGCTCATCTGAAGACGCAATAAATTGCAACATGAGCTTGTAAAGGACCGGCTTTCTATGTCCATATTGACGTACAACATCGAAGGTCTTCTTCAAATCTCCTGATAATTGCGTGGTGTAGAACAAGTCCTCCTCATAAGTTTCATTGTTTGCCTTTGCAAGAGTCTCGTTTAATTGAAGCCCATAAATGTGTGCGACCAAAGTGGTGGTGGACATGTCTAGTGAGTCAACATTGGCAGTAGCAAATTTTTCAGCTTTGGATCTCCACTCGTCTTCATTTTCAGGATCTTCAATCGACATGGCAAGATAGGTCTCGAATAACGATGCGACTATCCCATTCTTTTCGGTCTCGTTACCTTGAAATTTGTCTACCGTACTGAAACAAGCCTCTAGAAACACAACAAACTCTTTTGGATGGTCAGCGAAACATGCAAAGACTAAACTGGGTCGAGGAGGAAGATAAGTGGGCTCATTTGCCTGCAATGAGTCTGACTTGTCAGTACCGTTCTCGGAGCTTTGCCATAAAGGATTAGACAAGTAGCCTAACAAGGCGCTGTAGGATGAGGTTTGAACAGCTTTTTCTTCGCTTCCCGAACCTTCATGTTCTTCCTTTTCTTCCTCCTCTCCCGACAAACCATTTGACTTTGTGGGTTGATAAACTCCTGTGAAGACTTCAATCATTAACTTCGTCGATTCTATGGGCATGGAATCGAGTAAATCCTTCAGATAATCGATTAGAATTCCTAGCAATTCATTGATAGGCAAGGATTTGATAAATGTCATACATTTGTTGTGTTGGTTCAAGTCATTGAGTTGAATGTCCACAATCAACAGAGGCCGGTTGAGCTTATACAAAAGCTGAATGACTTGAGTAAAGTAACCACATTCTCTGAACAAATTAATGATGAGGGAGAAGTCCATTTTGTACATATCCGAGGTTTTCGGATTGCTTTCATTATCCAAGTCTAGGTTGGAGATGAAGTCATCAAGTTCAGTGGTCATCTTCAACTTGCAGTAACAACACAAGAGAAGGGTCAAGTGGTCTGAGTCTGATAGACCTAATTTGTATAGTTGAGACAAGAATGTTGTCATGTTGTAGACATTGGATGCTTCCCTAAACTTTGTGTCAACACCAATAATAAATTCATCCAAGTTTGGGAAGTTTTCGTCTCCATTCGAGTTCTCTGGAAATAATGACAAACAGTCAATGTATTTGGCAACGGACGAATCATAATCCTGCCTCTCGTATAAGTAGTCAGCATGCAACTTGTTGATTCTAAACATGGATTTGTTGTCTAGATTGTACTGTTTGGCAAGATTGAGGGCAATTGAGAAGAGCTCACGCTGGAGAATGATCTCGATTTGCTGGTTAATTGGTTTCTCACGAAGTTTATAGAGTACACCATCTGTAGATAACAAGAATACCTCATCTTCGCCAGCGGACATAAACAAGTGGGAGATTGACAGGTTGGGTATGGTCAAGCTGAAGGAGACGTGCATATTATGCATATCCAAGACAAGTAGCTTTGTTAAGATAGCTCTTCCCGAGCCGGAGGCTTTTTCTTCGATGGGACATACTAAAAGCATATAGTCCTTGTAAATTTTGAGTATATTCCGCTTAGGGATGTCGAACGGAACAGCATGTGCCTTTGTGATATGGTTATAGTAAGAAAAGCCCTCCGTATCAGCTACAATGAGCCTGGAGGAGCGCAGTTCTGCGTCAGAACATCCCAAACTGGCGCCGTGATTATTCGAGAGTATCCTCAAAGGCTTCCCCTTGTTGCGGCCCGAGGTTAGGATCGTGAATATCTTGGATGTGGTGACCACGTATAGAATCTCCTCCGTACGGTGGAACTGAAGCCCGGTTATGGGGTCGGAGCCTTCATAGATAAGACGTTGTTTCAGTCCTCGGTCACGAAGGAGATCCCCACGGACCAAGATGACTTTACCATTGGCGTAACCAATAGCCACGCACGTGAGCAGGTCATTAAACACGAAACAACTGATAGGAAATGAGTTATCAGTATCGTGAACCAGAACCTGAGTGATAAATTTGTGCCGCATAGTGTCATCGGATTGTAGAACCAGCTCACTGAGTTGCGATATTCTATTGAGGTCCCAGATCTTGATGATACTTGGGGACAACTGCTTCTCAGCTAGGGTCACCAATAAGTTCGAATGGGGCAATGCCTGCATGAATGTGACCCTATATTCCGGGTCATAAGCCGAATACTCTTGTGTGAGAGCCAATGATTCTTTCAGTAGAAGCCGAACCGTGGCATTCTGCGCCACGTACACTATGTATGACTGAGTGGAAGTTATGGCTGAGAGCAGAGGGTCGGAGAAAAGCGGGTTCTCCGACTTGAAGTTGGGGTCCCGGATTGGGAGAAAATCCAAAAGCTGGAATTGACGCCACGTGGAAGGAAGTGACATGATGTGGGGGTGTGCCCGAATTGGGGTTGAGACGCAGTTTGCAGTGTCTTGCGACACCAGGTGAGTGGGTTGATAGCGACAGTAGGCGCGCGGTGTGCAGTACCGGGCCAAGAGCAGTGCGCAGGCTTCGCTTTTTTCTGAGGGAATGCTTCGCAGCTCCAATTTTTCCCTTCCATATACACACCCTCATCTTACCTTTGAAATTTCCATCCTCCATCTACCAAACCCCGGCACCATGTCCTTGACCATGCCGTCCCTTGGGGAGACGTATACGCTTACAGAGCTTCCTAGGATTCCTGAGCTTCTGATTTCACAGCGTGTTGTTTTTGCCGAGTCCCAGAAATTGAAGTCTTTTGCGTCTACTGACACCATCGACTTGGGAATCTCCAAACTGATCATCTCCAGCTACATCTTGAAGCCCACGCCCAAATTACTCTGGTCCTATCCTCTATCGCCTAACACCGTCATCGATGCCATGGACGTCAAAGGCTCCTTATATTGCATTGGTGTGACCGAGAGAAAGAAGTCCAAGTTACTTTTGATCCAGAAAACAAGCGAGGACGCTATCACCGCCGAGATCACGTTGCCCACCTCAGCCGTTGCCGTCAAGTTTTCTACCACCAGAACTGTGCATATCCTCTTGAGCAATGGTCTGTTTGTGGTGGCCAAGTACTCCGATGACGATACCTTTGCTCTCAATCTTGTGTCTAACTTGAGTAATGTTCCTGTTTTCGGCAACAAGAAGACGACCGTGGTCTACAGCACTTTTGTTTCTGCCAATCTGTTGGACTTCAAGAACGATCTCATCTTCTATGTTGCTATCTTAGATGGCCATGTTGTCTACAGATTGATTGCCATGGACGGTGAGAAGTCGTTTGAAATCTACCAAATCACCGGTGAGGCCGATTCAGAAAAAAACCACATCTATGCATACCACGGAGGCATTTTGTACAGCTACGACTCCCAGACCAAAAACCTCTCGTCTGCTGCACTCTTGAAACCAACCGAGGTCTCTCAACTGCTCAATCTTCAGACACTATTAAAGCCCTCTGGCTCAAAGAAGCCTGTATCAATCAAAGCTGTTGCTGGAGAACGTCTTCTCATCTCAGCAAGCTCACTGATTTTTCTCATAAACTTCAAGCACAAAAGTTTGTTGAGTGAACACACAAACAAGTCTGGAAACAGTGTCTACTTAGGCTTTGCTCTTCCTGTGGACGGCGACTCTCAAGAATCCAGAGATACTTTTGCATTGTACTTGAACCTCGACGAAAAGACAAAGACGTGCAAATTGAAGCTGATACAAGCAGACGTCGGTTTGAACCTTTTGAGCGAGTCTCTCGGAAAGGCTATTAACAGACCTCATGAGCAGAAGTGGAATGGTGTTCCAGACTTGCAAGAAAAAAACTTGGTGAAAGCAAACGAAAAGAAATTTAAAACCATCAGCTCCACATACAGTTTGTTGGAGAAGTATGTGGCAGAAAAGGGTGTGGAGCAGTTTGACACTTGTGTCGTTAACTTTCTTAAGAATGACACGCCGACTGAATCTGCTACCCCATCGTACTCGGCCAAGGACCTTGTGGTTGACTACAAATTCATCGAGCTGATCTTGTCGTTGATCATCACTTTTGACGCAGAAGAATACGTTCAGCTTAGGCACGAAGACTTCTTCCCTCTGAAAGCCGTTGCATATCTTTTGACTCACCCATTATTCCCGGAGTCATACACCAAGGGCTTGCTTGTTTTGCTCTCGGCCCTTGACCAACCAGACCTTCTTAAACTTGCCATCACCTCATCCAAGGCCATGACCATAGATGAGCTCATGACCGAATTCATTAACTTGGCCGAGGTCAGCGACGAGCTTGGTGAAGAAGACACTGATGAGTCGGAGTTTGTTACCGGCTTTTTGCTCGCAACCATTTCCAGAATGACCAAAGACTACTCTGTGGCCTCAATCACTAGTACTTTGCTGGATGCCCTCAACGCAGAGTCTGAGAGCGACAGCAAGAAATTGGAGAAAATGCTCAATGTGTTGATCAGCATCAATACCAATGACGCCTGGACGCTAGTGCAAGCTGTCATCGATGTTGGGGGTCTTTTCAACTGGAGTATTGCGACTATATCTGCTTTGAGTGAGGTGATTGACTCCAAGGTGGAGGCCTTGACTCAAAATAGCTACAACTTGACCTTGACTAACCAGGCTATCTTGGGACCTGATCTCAAGAACAAGAAGAATGTGACCAAAAAAGACGCTCCCAAAGTGGTTGACAATATTCATGAGATCACCAATCAAAGAATACAGTTGGATGCCATTTTGACCATTAGTAATAACACCACCAACAAGAAATTGTTTGTGGATGAGGGCATTGAATTGGCAAAGCAAATTCCAACCTATTCTCGGGAGAAGTTGATTTTATAAGCTATAGAATAATACAAGGCGAAAATTAGGCACTAGGCTCACTTAAGCTTTTCCACGGCACTTCTGCACATACTTCGCACTCATGCGAAAAGAATCTCCAGTATAGAACTCCCAGGTCATAATGGTGAACGTAGCTTTGCAAGCCTATCGCCAAGCGCTAAGAGCAACTAAGGTCGCTTTTAATAATGACACTTTCATGCTCAACTCTGCTAGAGCTCAATTTAAGAACGGATTCTTGGAAAACAAAAATCTTCCCGAGGGAGAAGAGAAGACTAAAGCCATCACGCATCTGAACGACGTGTCCCAGTTTCTTATTAAAAACATTGTCCAGGGAGAAATGCAGCCTAACCAACGGTACAACTTGAAGTTCCACGAGAAAACTGAACTCGGAAGCAATGAGACCATCAAGTCTGACCACAAGAGCAAGATGGGGACCCTTGCGGGAGCCAGGGTTAAGAAGTGTTCTGACAAATAAAGCCACCAACGAATATCCGTCAAGGATTCCTCACTGCTGGAACTGTTACCTACTGTAAATAGATAATGAGAAATGATTCTAATGTGTATGGCCTGAAGTCGAGATTTAGAGTTGTTGGTTTCGCCTGTGGTGTTGACCTGTTACAAGACTAACTTATTTTGAAGGTTCGAATAGTGAATTCAACTTGATTTACAATGGAATTGAATTATTCCGGTAGAAATCAATACACATGCCTTGGTCATGTTGGTGGCCTGCATATAAATCCGGCCTCAAGTATCGTCCTTTTCTCCTTCTCCCCCACCAATGTCAGCTCCTGACCCCAAGAAACGGGATGTGTTGATCTCCAAGTCGCTTTCATACCTCTTACGGCACGGAGCCCAAAAAGAAAAATTGCCCATTGACGATCAAGGCTGGATCTCTGTGGAAGCTATCTTGGGTCATAACAGGCTCAAGAGCCTTAAAGCATCACAGGAAGACCTCCAGAGAATTGTTTCGGAAAACGACAAGCAGAGGTTCAGTTTATCGGAAAGAGAAGGTGTGTTATATATCTGTGCAAACCAAGGACACACGCTCAAAACAATTACTCCCGACCTTCAGCTTCTTGATAGCACCAGTATGCCGAAAAACGTATACCATGGCACATATAAGAAGAATATGGCCGCTATAGAGGAGAAGGGCTTGAGCCGCATGGCCCGGAATCATATACACTTGACATCCGATGCCGAGTGGAGTAAGCTGGGTATTCGTGCTACGTGTAATGTGCTTATTTACATTGATACCGACAAGTGCTTGAGAGATGGCTATACGTTCTGGAGAAGCGTCAATGGAGTGGTCTTATGCGAGGGGAATAAGAATGGTGTGATACCGCCTGAATACTTCAAGCGGATCGAAAACGTTGATAAATCCCATAACTAATATAATAAATCGAAATATCGCATAAACGTGTCTGGCATGTATGGGCGTGTGGGGGAACACGGTACTTTCATATGTCAATGCAGCACTCGGAATTTTCGCGCATGTGGATTTGTCTATACTCAAACAAGCGGCCACCAATTTCCATTTTCTGGAAAAAGAAGCATTAGACCACACCGGCATTAATAGCCACCAACCCGTCTCATATATTTAAATTTTTGGCATTGTCTCCACCATAACTCTTTCTGCGTTCCTTGGTTCTGTTTACAGCTGCCAGCCTATTAAAGAGGAATATTCTATACCTGCCTTTTGAAATAACCCACTTCTGATTCCACCACAAATGAGGGTTCTTCATTCTAAGCACCAGAAATTGATCCTCCAGTGTTACCCTCCAGGAAAGGGTGTAGACAAGAAAGCCAACCCCCTGGAGCTTTCGTACTTGTTGTATTATGCGACGACCAGACGGGTCAAATTGGAGAAGGTCATAGACTACCTTAAGCATAAGACGAAGAATGACGTCCGCGGCCGCAAGTCGGGCAACCTTGCCGTGACGCTTGTCATAATATCTGCTCTCATTGAAAAGTGTTACGATAACTTGAATGTCTTTGCACCGCAAGTGTGTTCGATCTTATCGCTAATTTTGTCCACAAAGGAGTTGCCTACTTGTAAGATGTTGCTTTCGACGTATGGTATTTTTTGTGACAAATTGGACAATGGCTTATTTTCGGGAGACAAAGAATTTGTCTCGCTGTTCTCGGATTTGACTTCTAAAATTACGTCGCTTGCCGAGGCTCAGCTGGCGTTGGAGGTCACCAATAGCAAGGAATGGAAGCTTCTCTCGCTAATGACATGTCGCCATGCTTTTAAGTGTTTGGGATATAACGCTTTGCTCAACCAAAAGCTCATTTCAAAATCAGTCCGGCTCTTGGCACAATGCATAGCTGAGTCTATGACTTACGAGCAACTTTCGTCTCATTTGAAAGCAAACTTACACATGGATTACGATTCCGGGAAAGGCTTGATGAGGGTGGTTACTTCAAAATCAGGTCATCAAGCTAATAAGGTGCCTGAAGATTCCGAGGTGGAACTGGTTACTGATGATAACTTGTGTGCCGAAGCTCTTGACGGTTTAAGAACTCTTTTCAACACTAGTCTGGTCACCCAGATTTCCGAAGGTACAATCGCAATTGTGCAAATCGACAATGATGCCCTCACCAAAAGACAATTACATCCAGATTGGGGTATCACGCTCTTGGAAACGTGTGCGTCGTATATCCCAGTGCAGATGCGCTTCCAAACTCTCATGACTCTTATAGACAAGCTATCTACGACTGCAGACCTGAACATTCCTGAAGATGAAAAGTTCAAGACAATGAGCCACTTCTCCAAGTTCACCTCCGGGCTCATTTCCTCGGATTTCAATATGATTGGCTTGTCTATTTCGGACATTTTACTCCAATTGCTTAATTTGCACACCAACTTGTATTTGAATGTGGATTCGGAAAAGCATTTGAAGGAATTGAGCACTATTTATTCGCAATGCATTTGCAACTTGGCAAGCCACATTTACTACTTCGACCAAATTTCAGATTCTATTGAGGGAATATTGCTTCAAATTGACAGCGTATTGTTGTCTGCCAACAAAGAAAATTGCCACAAGTCATACCTTATGACGATCGACATGCTTAGCATGATCTCGAAGATTCTTTCTTTGCTTGCTGAAAAGTCTAGTACAATCTCTCGCAACCATGCTACATTAGAAAATTGGGATGTCAGCTTGCAGATATTAGACTTTGAAAAAGCATACCCCCAATTCTGTACACAAGCTCCAATTCAAGAAGTCAAGATGATTCAAGCGAAATTCCTTGAAGTCTTTGGAGTGTTTCTTATTGAAGAGTTTCCAACGGAGAGTAATTTGTCCGAACAGAACAAATCAGGCAACAACACGTACTCCAAAACCTTGACACCCAACTACCATGACTTCATCGATAACAAAGAAAGTGTTTTGAACAGGTTACTCCTGCTTGCTAATTCTTACTATCAAGATGCGACTTTCGATGACAATGTGGCCCGTTTATTATCGGATGTATTGAAGTCAGTGGCTCAAACGACAGGAGTCAATTTTGCATATGTATTTATCGCACAACTTGAATACTGGCAACTTCAAAAAATTGATATCTCGCCTACCTCAATTGCTAAAGACCAAGCTGCCTACTTGTTGCTCACCACTTTGGCCTCAGTATTGAACGATGAATACAGTGAAATACTTGAAGAAGATATACTGGAGCTGAGCTTAGCAAAATCTTTGAAAGAAGACATAGATCGTCGTCAATCTTCCGGAGTCTGGAAAGGAAATTGTGATGAAGAAACATTCAAGGAAATCCTTGAATCGCAGGTCAACAGCAAGTCCTTGCATGAGTATTTCTCCAATACTCCTTTGAAGCAGTGGATCAACTCCAGCAAATCTACCAATATTGAAAATGAAATTGCTCTTAGTGGCCACAACCGGAAATTCGTTGTGGAAGACACCAATTCTGATAACCAAATTACATTTTCTGGCCCTGGAGGATTTGGGTTGGGCAAAGCCAATGACATTTCATCAATCTATTCTCGCCTCAACAATGGCAATGGAAACCAAATACTTACTGAACACAGCAACGCAACACAAGAGTCCCTTTCTATGCCCTTTGCCCTACGGACATCAAACTCTTACCAATCTTTCGAACCAACGCAGAAGTTTACAATGATGCCTAGGGTCGAAGATTTGAAACTTAGTGTCAAGGGATTGGACGCTATGGCCGACTTCTCCTTTGCTAAAAGTGCGGAACTGGAGCCACGTACGGTGATTGAAAGACAAATCCACAACACTGAGGTGGTGTCAATATTAGACGATCTCGATAGTGACGATGACGGTCGCCTCATTGCTTAGACTTAACCGAGTAACCAAATAAAAAAAGTAAAGGGTACTCATTATACATTGTTATATACACTTACTCATCGTCATCTCCCTCCAATGCAGCAAAAGCGTTGTATGCTTTCGTTTGTTTATCAGCCACAATGTCCCTTGGGTCGACAGCCTTCGACGAACCCAAATTTTTGTTGTTTGGTCTGACCTTTATGGTCGTGTCTCTCACCAGCTCCCTGAATTGTTCTCTTTCATCAGTTTCGTCCTCAGCGCTGAATGACTTCTTCAATTTGGTCTTGGTTGTGGTGGCCCAGCCGTCCAGGTCAATAGTGGTTTCAGTTTTCCTTCTCAAGACTGGCTTGGCAGTACCACCGGAGCGAGACAATCTTCTTCTGTTCAACAGGTTGTACGATCTCTCGTTACCTTTCTCATCGATGTATGTGTCACCATTGGTTTGCTTCAATCTCTTTTCGTTGGCATGGTGCTCTCTGACAGATTCTATTAACTTGTTAAAATTCTCCAAGATGTCTGGCTTGGGGTTGAAAGCTTGTTCTCTGGCTTCAAATAATTGTTCCTCCGTGTATTTTGGCATAGTCAGTTTTACTTGTAGTGGGGAAGGACTTTTTTCGATGGTGTTAAAAACGTAATTTTCGGGTGCGGCACGACTCTACAAATGCCGCTGTAGCAAAGATTGGTGGGTTTCTTATGACACGATAGGAATTAACCAGGCATCTATTGTCAGATGGTACAGCCTCCTCTCTCGTTTCGAGTGGACATGCCTCTGCTGGTGTTGCACTTGTCAAATGCTTGAGCTGCTTGGCTGGGTTAGTAGTCGCGTGACCAACCTCGGATGTGTTCATGCGCTACAATGCCAGGTATATTGTTATTGTACTTTGATAATTTTCATGCTGGTGGTATCAATATCCTTGGCTTAGTATGATAAAACACGTTTCGTTACCAAAAAGGGTATCAATTTAAGAAAGTGAATTTTTTGGAGTGAATTTTAATGATGAAGTATTATTTTTGGTTGCAACCGCAGTTTACGAACAGAAATGGGAACACCATACTACCCCAAGATCACACTCAAATTACACCAAAACCTCAAGTAAAAAAACCACACATTCCTATTTCAGGCCTTCCCACAACTCAAAAGAAAGTTTCCATGAAAAATTCGATTTGGACCGGAAATTCATCTTGACTTGGGGGTTTGGGCTAACTTTGGGGCCACTATCCTCATTCTCACGCATTTTTCGCTTATCTTGATCTTCCTCATCGCATCGCAGTCTACTGTAACAGCTATTCTTCATCATGCCTCTCATTAAATCTCTAGGCAAGGTCAACAAAAAGCTTGCCAAGCAATCGGCCGGCTCGCTTCATGCCAAGGGCAGGAAATTCAAGCAACTCAATAGAGCCTCGGAAAGAGAAAGCAAGATCAAGTTGAAGAAGTCTCAGTACGCTGAACAGAAAAACCACGAGCTTCTCTTCTATCTCCACATGCAAGAAAAGGCCAACGAGACGCCGGAAAAGTTGACATTCGATGAAGACCAAATCAGAGACTTTGTGAGTGAATACATACACCGTAACGATGAGGACATTCTGCAGATGGATCAGGAAAGACGTCCTGGCAGACCCATGACCAACAAACACCAAATTATTATTGAAAAAAGGAAGTACGACTTGGAATTATTTAAGACTGGCTTTCGTGTTTGTGACTTGCGTGATGAAGACACATGCCGTCACGTGAAGAACTGGAATGGAACAAGTGGTTCTGTTTCTGCATGGAAGTTCTTCCGTGTGTACCCGGAAGATTCCACTGACAAAATGAACTAAGCTTGTTAGTTCATCTAATACAAACATGGCTAGGGGTTTTATAGTTCATCTTATACGAACGAACATGATTAGGGACTTATAGTTCGAGGCATAATTTACAAGTAACATAATGAAGCGTGACTTAAAGCTCTAAACCAGCTAGCTCTTTTGGGGATTTGTCACATCCATTCAGTAAAACGCCTCTTTAAGAGGACCAAAGCAAACTTCTCCAGAATGGTTTATGAACATCTTGATAGTCTTTCTGATTTCTCCACTCTTCACTTGCGTAGCTAATTGCATTGATCTGACTATCCGGGTGGTCTTTAACTTTTCTTCTGCCATCCATTATAGAAAGCACCAATACTACTCCGGATGCGAAAAGTGCCGACTTGAGGAAAGTGAGTAAGAGTGAAAATCTCTTTCGCTTGTTTCGATGTAAAACCAACATGCTTCCATTCTTGGCGCTTCCCACGAGTCTCCATCGTTGTTTCTTGAGACGGCAAATCGACTCCAATACTGATGGCAAGTCGGCCTCGGGTATCTTCTCAATGATTTTCAACATGTTTTCAGGTACGTGAGATAACCCGAGTGGGTTTTGTGCTGATGTGATCTGCTGGCCGTTCGTAAATAGGATCAAATACTCCAGATTCTTCTCTTTGCCAGGAAACATTGGAAACAGGTAAGAAGATTTATCCATGAAGATCGGGTTGAAGAAGTTTCTGGCTTCTAATGAGCGATTCTTGAGATAAATGTTTCTACTCCATTCGTAAGCTTCACGTTCACGCCACTTCAGCTCATCCAAACTGTCTTTGTTCCTTTTTGTTTCCTTTAGAAAACTCTCAACCTTAGCCTTCTCTAAGGGGCTGGTGGTCACTTCAAACCGCTTGGTATAGCTCTCTCTAATACTTTCGGGAGTCAAGTTTTGCAACCTTTCATATTCTTCAGGGTCGCAACTTGAAAGTTTCTTTTCTTCTTTGCTCATAGCCTCCAACACCGCAGTCTTTATCTTCAAGTCCTGCTTCATAAAGCCTTCGTCGGAAGAGGAGTTTTGACTATCCAAAAGAGGTAGAATTTGATCACCATCACGGTAATTTTTTGTTGCAGTATTATCCTCAAACAATCCCGTATACTTCTTGTCTTCAATTCTATCCTCGCATGCTTTGAAGATAGATGAGCTCAAGAGAACATTATCAAGAATGAAGGTTTCATTGTTGTTATGTCTGAAGAGGGTTGTGAGATTGTGGAGTAGCTTCTCTAGGGCTGATTTCCTTGCGCCTGAAACTTCATCTTCAATTAAAGATTTGTTAACCTGAAGTATATCCTGGCTGGTGAACGAGGCGAAGTCAGATCCAAGTTTCGCACGAACCAACTCAAGCTCTTCACTGAAATCCTCTAAAGAATAATCATCTGGAATCTGCTTGTATTCATGGGCTTCATTATTTTTTTCCAACCGTCTAGATTTGAGTTTCAGCTCGAATTTGTCAAAAGTTCTCAGGGAGTTTATGACGGTGTCCAAGATGAAAGTATAGGAGCCATTCATATCGAACAATCTCCTCAATCTGGAACATAAGATAAAGTAGGAGGAGAGTGTGTCATCCAGGGTATTCGGGTCATCTTGGTATTTTTTAATTCTTCGCTGCACTGCTTCCATCACCACAGCTGCACTAACCGAAGCAAAGGGAGCTTTGATTTCCGAGAGTTGAATATCCTCAAGATGATCAACAAATTCATGAATCTTAATGTCATCGGGAATTTGTAAATATTGAGGCTTCGATACTTCCTGCGATATTGGATCAATGGCACTATTCTCAGATGCGGCTCTTTTAGCGGCCAACTTAAGCTCAAGTTTGTCCAATTGGGATTGCGAGCTAATGACTGCATCGAGAACCTCAGTATTGCCTCCATTGATATCAAAGAGTTGTTTGAGGCGAGAGGTTAATTTCATGATCCTGGTGATGTTGGCCAAAGTCATTCTTGAAGAGGGATTTGAGTTCATCTTCTCTAAGCGAACTTCATTGGCCCTCATATCTAAGAGATTGATAATAAATCCCGGAGAGAACTTCTTAAACGACCCCTTCAATTCATCTTCTTTGATGATGCGTAATTCATCAGTAAACATATGGATCTTGAGGTGCTCAGGTATCTGTTCATATTGGCCTTGGGACACATTAGAGGTTGAAGCATAGCGGGTCTTTGAAATCCGCCTAGGCCTTTCATGGATACTGACAAGCCTGCGTAGGCCTATAGTAGTCAGCAGACGGAAGGAACGCATAGGGACCAAGAATTAGTAGGAGGTGAGGCTGATAGTCTCCAAGGAAAAGATCGGACCCTTATCGGAGATGTACGGGCGCGGACGCGGGCCCCCCTAACCGCACCAACGGTGAAGGTAAAAGCATCATTACAGAATCCATAGTTCCAAATAAATGAAACAAATAAATTGAATCTTTAAAAAAAACTGAGTTTGCAGCTAGTGGCCGGAACATCCGAAGCAAAATTTAGTGTGAGGCATAGTGCTAAACTACTGTAGGCTAGCTGCAGTCATCAGCTGTTCGAAAGGGCAACTGTTCAAATTCGCACGGTCGGCTGAGGCACATTCACGTGAGAGGCAGACATGCGACGCTTTTGCTGGTGAGTAGGCGAGATGCTCTCTCCATCTCAGCGCGCCTAATCTTTCCCTTTTCTCGCGTGCAGCGATAATGCATTTGAGCACCAGGAAGCTTGAAAGAAGCCATAGGAAAGAACAAGGGACCATATTTTTTTTTTTTTTTGGAAAAGGATATGTGCGTAACTAAGTATTATCAGTAGCATATGTTCACAATATGTTAAAAGTAGGTTCTGCCCGTTGTTTGTAGGGTGTAGTTGGCAGTCATCGGGAAAGTCACTAACTTCGCCTGATGTGCATGTGGGAACGGCTGTGAAACAGACATGACATAGACGCCATTGAAACATGCACGAAGCGAAGATCACAGAGTTTGACTCTCGAAATTTGCGGAGAAATTTTAAGACAAAAAAAAACCAAAACAAAAGAACTCAACGCTTCGCTGGGTTGTGAGTCTAGGTACAAGCGAGGGGAAAGTTATTGGAGTTCGTATTTACCAGCAGTTTTTCATGTTTGACCATGGGCATATCAAATAACAATCAGGTTTTTTTAAAAAAAAAATAAACTGTTTTTTACGATTTATTTAAAGCACATTAAATCTTTCCGGAAGGGGTCAATGAACCTGCCTGGGCCATTGAATTCTTTACCCACGAAACATTCTTTTTAGACCCTCCAGACATTTGATTGCTTTTTCGCGTAAATTGTAAAAAGAAACAAAAAAAAGAATCAGGCCAGATACATCACAGGAAGCACAATTATTGGGCCAGCACTTAAGATGTGTGAAAATAATTGAAGGCAGGTTGTCTTCTAAAATCAGCTTATGACCCCCTGTTTTCGCTTGTAATTGCCCTTTTGTGGTTAGAAGAGTAGACATCAACAGTTTAAGCGAAGATGCGGTCGCATGCCTCGCGTCAAGATTAGGTTTCGGGTCATGTAGTTTCGCACTTTTCTGGTGCACCTCTCTGGCAGCATCTGTCTCAACGCTAAACTTTTCATAAATATTTGCTTCTGTATTCCTGTGGCCTGATATAACTAAGCTTATTTGCCACACTGCACTAGAAATCCGGTCTACATTGTCTTTTATTATTAAGGTCACTCCTTATTCAGCAAACAATAGGTCATTTTGAGATCTCCAATTGTCCCAGCCTCCTTTCTCATCTCGGTGTCATTCATTTATCACTAAAGCCGTTCCACTCCTTCATGACTATAGATCCATACAACTAACTTTCACTTGTGTTCTAAAACACTATTCAGGAGCTCTACTACTCACACCTTACTTTTAGCTGTTGCCTGTCTTATATTGCATTCTATGGCCTCTTCAACTCGGTCGTTTGCTCCACAATCGTCCTCGTCCTCCGGCAATCACCCTTGTGGTTTATGCCTGCCCGAATGCGAAGATTTTCCTCATCTGTTGGAAGATCTACTTAACGACTGTTTCCAACATGCTATAGATAAAGAATCCTTGCTGCTGGCGCGAGCTGCTTGCGTGGAAAAGTTCCATCATTATGTGAACGAACTCCATTGCCAAGAAAACCTATCGTTCATTATAGAGATTTGTCGTTACAGATACTACTTCAAAAAACGGTTTCCTGGAAAAGAATTATCCGACGGGGTCCAATTCCCCTCTTCCAGCTACGTTAATCATTCTTTGGACCAGCTAATTCAGGATCTCCCTGAACCCACCGCAGATGCCAAAAAACATCATAAGAGAGTTTCTTCCCGATTAAACAGTAATTCTTCATTGAGTTTTACCTCGGGGGCGCCATTTGGCCTCGAGCTTGATGATGTATTAAACGACAAGCACGATGCATGGGACTATTTATCTAATCAATACGTACGGGACTCAGACTCGGACTCAGATTCTGAAGACGATTTCGATGATTGTGATGACGAACGCATGGTCTCTAATCAGTGGCAATACATTCTAGATAACTTCATCTATGACAAGTCGCCATTCCAGGTCAACTTGACCAACCAGACCTTTCGCACGATTCTGGACCAAGCGGCCTTGAAAGAAAAGTTCAACCATCCACTGGTTCTTCAGGATGCTTACTGTGAAGTGGTGGCATTGATACACGAGAATGCCTACAACTCATTTCTCAAGAAGCTTAAAGAATGCGCTATTGAACCCGCTGCTCTTCCGAGCAGTGTCAAGAGTGCTCTGCCAAAATTGGTACATGATGGTTCTTGCCCAGTTGTTACAGAATCAACACCTTCACCCACCCACTCGGACATGAGTTTTGCTGAGAAACTAGAGCATTCTTGCAGCAACAACCCCAACGGCAGTCACATGATTGCCCCGGTTCCGAACAAGAGAAGATCGAAGTTTCTTCTGACATTCTCTGGCTCGAGCTCCAGTGAAGTGTCTCCTGCTCCAAGCACGTTGGGGCATTGGCTTGGGCACCTCAAGCCGCAAAGTAGCTCTCGCCTGGCATACTCGGCACCTCAGAGTCCCTTGTCTTACCCACCTGCATCGAGAGAAACTTCGCCTACGTTCCGAGTCAATGATGAGGTTATGATACCCCGCTCCAGATCCACGATGGTGCCTGAAGAGGGCCATTCGTCATTTATCAATAAGTTTTGGAAGAAGAAGAAATGAGAATCTCACTTGGAAGTCTGCATACAAATTTACAGGAAAAATAATAAGGAAGTTTATAGATTAATAGAATTTTTGCTGCTACTTGAGTGCTCAACAAACTACAAACTGATTTTTGTCGCAAAGGCCTGAACTGGGAAATGTTTGTTTGTAAAAATTTACCCTTTCATGACTCATGTCATGTCCTGCACATAGTGTATAGATCTTTAACCGCGCTTAGCTGAAAAATTACTTTTATTGGCCAATTGTTGGGGTCTCCCTGTACACTCCTCACCGGTGGCTTGCATGGCGAGTTTAAAAGAAAAAAAAATCCATCATCTTGACTCCCCTCCACTTTTCCCTCACCCTTACATTTCTTCTCTTTAAGTAAGCAAGTATCGTCCTGGCCTAGTTGAACCTCCACTTCGCTTGATACTATGTTGGCCAAACGTGTTACTGCCTCCGTTGGCAAAAAAGCACTTAATGTCTCAAGATTATGTGCCTCTAGGAGTATCCCTCTCTCGCTTAATAGGAGAGAGTTGTCCCAAACCAAGTACTTCTCTTCAAGTGCTTTAAACCAGTCCACACGATCCACGGTGATCCAGCTTTTAAACAGCATTGGGTCTAAGAGAGAAGTGGAACAATATCTTAAGAACTTCACATCGGTTTCGTCGCAACAATTCGCTGTGATCAAAGTGGGCGGCGCTATTATCACGCAACAGCTTCCAGAATTGGCTTCTTGCTTGGCTTTCTTGTACCACGTGGGGTTATATCCAATAGTCTTGCATGGAACAGGTCCCCAAATCAATGAGCTTTTGGAAGTCGAGGGAGTTGAGCCAGAATACATTGATGGAATCCGAGTCACCAACCCAAAAACAATGGAGGTGGTCAGAAAGTGCTTTTCCGAGCAGAACTTGAGGCTTGTCACTGCCCTTGAAAACATGGGCGTCCATGCCAGACCCATTACTGCTGGTGTTTTTAACGCAGACTACTTGGACAAGGAGAAGTACCAATTGGTGGGAAAAATCAATGGCGTCAACAAGTCTCCCGTTGAATCTGCCATCAATGCAGGTTACTTGCCAATTCTTACGTCTCTTGCCGAGACTCCTTCGGGGCAGCTTTTGAATGTCAATGCTGATGTTGCAGCTTCCGAGCTAGCCAGAGAGTTCGAACCACTTAAGATTGTCTACTTAAATGAAAAGGGTGGTATCATGAATGGAAGCACAGGCGAAAAGATCTCCGCCATCAATTTGGACGAAGAGTACGAGGACCTCATGAAGGAGAGTTGGGTGAAGTACGGTACTAAGTTGAAGATTAAGGAGATCCATGACTTGTTACAGCACTTGCCAAGATCTTCTTCGGTGGCCATCATCGATGTCAACGACTTGCAAAAGGAATTGTTCACGGATTCGGGTGCTGGAACTTTGATCAGAAGAGGTTATAAACTCATCAACAGAAAGAAGTTGAGTGATTTCCCCAACTCTGACTTGTTGAGGACTGCATTGTTGAGAGACTCCGAAATTAAAAGCGGAAAGACTTCGGTTGCTTCCTACATGAAGTTCTTGCAATCCGTCAAATTCAATTCTTACGGAGATGCACCCCTCGAGGTTTTATCAATTGTGGTGGAGGATGAGAACGCTAACGATGTTCCAAAATTGGACAAGTTCTTGTCGTCCAACTCCGGATGGTTGAACAACATCACCGACAATATCTTCAGTGCTATCAAGAGAGACTACCAATCCTTGTATTGGACAGTGGATGAAAATGACAGCAACCTTTCCTGGTACTTCTCAAAGTCTGATGGGTCGTTTGCCAAAAATGGAAAAATTCTCTTCTGGTACGGTCTCAACCCAGAGCAGGCTTCCAAGTTGATCAAACAATTTGACGTGGGGTCCGTGGGCTCCACCTTGTCCCTAGGATCCGACAGTGGTGCATTTTCTGGTATTGGCCAAAAGAGAGGTTTCCACACCACTGCTTTCAGGTCTAATTCCGCTGCCAACCCCAACCCTCCCAAAAAAGTCGGTACTAACCAGCAAAAGTCCAAGGTGGGCTTAATTGGTGCCAGAGGTTACGTTGGTCAAAACTTGATCTCCTTGATAGATAAGCACCCATACTTTGAGTTGGAGCTCGTGTCTTCAAGAGAATTGGCCGGGCAGAAGTTGAGTGGCTATTCCAAGGGTAATGTGGTGTACTCGAATTTGCAAACCGAAGATATCAAGCAGTTGGAACAAGACAATGCCATTGACATTTGGGTCATGGCTTTGCCCAACGGTGTGTGCAAGCCATTTGTTGAGGCCATCGAAACGGTTGAAGGATCCAAGTCTAAGATCATTGATCTTTCGGCTGACTACAGATTTGATGAGACTGGAGAGTGGACCTACGGCTTACCCGAATTAGTGAACAGAGACACCATTGCAGGGGCCAAGAAGATCTCCAATCCCGGATGTTACGCAACAGCAGCTCAATTAGCAATTGCTCCGCTCAAGAACTACATTGACGGATTGCCAACAGTTTTCGGAGTATCAGGATATTCCGGAGCAGGCACCAAGCCTTCGAAGAAGAATGACGTCGAGTACTTGAGAGACAACTTGATTCCATACTCGTTGACTGACCACATCCATGAAAAGGAGGTCAGCTCGCAACTTGGCCACAACGTCGCTTTCATCCCACACGTTGCACAGTGGTTCCAGGGCATTTCTGCTACGGTGTCGATTCCCATCAAGCAGAAGTCGTTGAACTCCAGAGATATCCGCAACATTTACCAGGAGAGGTATGCAGGCGAGCACTTGATCAAGGTCAGCGGCGAGCCTCCTGTTGTCAGAGACATAAGCGGAAAGCATGGCTCAGTGGTTGGAGGATTTGCAGTCAATTCCGCAGAAGATAGAGTGGTGGTGGTGGCTACCATCGACAACTTGCTTAAAGGTGCTGCCACGCAATGTTTGCAGAATATGAACTTGGTCCAAGGCTACTGTGAATACGACGGTATCCCAGGTACCTCTGAGATCAAGGGCTGAGCGTTCAAGTATTTAAGCGTTATATTAGATTGGAATTTAAGCTTTCCTCAACGACTTGTAGTTTCGCGACCCGGTAATGTATGCGCCTGCACGCGACCTTAAAAGTATACCCACTCAATTAACACCAGCGTAATCACCAGTGTAATCACCAGCTTCTATACCCACCTGTATAATACCCCAGTTCCACGTGGCAATTATAGACACATAACACCTGGTGATGCTTATACCACCAGATAACTTCGGGTTCGTGGAGCCCGGCATCTACAGGTGCTCCAAGCTCGAGGCAGACCACCTTCCCTTCCTAGAAACCCTCCAGCTACTGCTGTTGATATTCTTGGATGTTGCCAAGCCCCCTAGAACGCTCAAGACATTTTTGAACGACAACAAAGTCACGCTCTACAATTTGGGCGGCTTGAAGATCTCAAACCACCAGAACACAGGCCCTTTGGACAAGGGCGCCGACCATGAAAAGAAGAATGGCCAGGAAAACGATACGTCCCCCCATGGACACCAAGCCGAGATTGTGCTGATGGAAAGCACCAAGCCCAGCAATAATGATCTGTGGATGATCATCGAAAAAGATCTCATAGTGGCTGCCTTGGGCATTTTATTGGACAGTACCAAACATAATGTACTCCTCGTGGACTCGTCTCTGGCACTTATTGGCATTCTCCGCAAAATCCAAAAGTGGAATTTCAACTCGATTGTCAATGAGTATAGAATATATACTGGCAACTCCAGTAAGAGCAGCTATGGAGTGGAGGTATTTTTGGAGATTCTTCAAGTGGAGTTGATTCCCTATGAATTCGAGCAGGCTCTACGAAAACACGAATCCTCCAATGGGTTTAGGCTGACCCCGCCCTCCTCCAGAAGTGTACTGTTTCTGCAAAGCAGCTATGGGGACGAAAATAGCCAGAAGACCATTCCAATCTATAAAAGCCCCAGTTCGGACCTCCGCGGCGAGGATGCATCTCCTTCAAACAAAAGCTACGCCATGGACTACAAAAACCCCATCCAGATATCTTCCATGGATGATGGCCCGCCTACTGGAGATGAGGAGACGATCGAGGAATATGAAGACGATGTTGATGACGACATGCTCTCTGCTTCTCCACAAATTCCTGCTACGCTTCTCAAACTAGTTGAGCAGCGCAATAACGATGGGTCTGTTTCGCCCGGAACTTCGCCTGACTTCAGGAAAGGAAGTATTGGTGGGAGCCGATCAGGTAGTTTGGATATCCAGGGAGTGAACCCACGCCAACGCAGAAAGTCTTCGTTGGACTCTCGGTACATTCGAACACATAATACTCGGTTTAGAGATCCGGCTTTCACGCAGGCTCTATCGCCATCCAGAGCGTCATTAGATGCCAACCTCAAGCTTTTTAAGATGGGACGAGAGAAAACCAGTCTGGACGAGGTGCAGAAAATCAAAGCCAAAACCAGCTACCGTTACTATGAGCCAAGCCTGTCGGGAGCCAATAGCTTTAATGTGATCTCCATCAAGATTCCTGAGGAGAGCAAGCTTCCTGAGTGGTTTATCAAGGGTAGGAACTACTGGGAAAATTACTATAGCAACTCGCAGACACAATAGTCAGCGAGGTCCGTCATAGTAATACCAATAGTAGTTCAACTAAGAATACTTAGACAAGACCACTTATGAGATATTTAAATCTTGATGTCATATTATAATGTTTAGGAATGATATTATCTAGTGAGATTATGTGTACCAATTTCATGATACACTGCCCTGTGGGTGAAGTGACCTGCACTTCTATTTGCCCCACGTGGCTTTATAGGTCAGAGAGCCATTGGCGCTTGACGATGCGTTCATCACCCTGTCTCTGAGCCTCAGACTAGATGTACTCTTAGTTGATGGCTGTACAGGCGTGGCTTGGCCCTGGGGTGTGTATCCGGAACCCGGAGTGTTTTGCTGCCGAGACTTGTTGTACATGGCCTGCAATTTTGAGTTCGAGCGACGAGTGTATGACTTTTCTTCGCCGTCCGATTCCTGAAATGAGCTTCTTTGGCTGTGACCTCCACTGCTGTTCAGATTCACGGAATTGTATGACGCTCTAACTGGTTGATATTGAGACCGGTTGGCGGAATATTGGGATGTATTGCGGTCGTCGTACCCGTTCAGCGACCGAGTGCTTGCCGAGCGAGCTTGAACGCCGAGCCACTCGGGGTATGGGAGATTGTGGGCGTCAAAGTGCTTGACAAAGGCATTGTGGATCAAGGTGTCGTCTTCCTTGTTGCCGTCTTTTTCGACGTGCTTGACCACGTTGCTCGCTAGAGACATACTGGAGAACTTGGAGTTGATCTTCTCGATGAACGAGCGTCCGGGAGCGGCATTAGGTTGGTACTGGCTCATAATGTAGTGGGGAGTCAGGAGTGGTCAGTCGTCAATATGAGTGTTCGTGGTGTAAGGTGCGACTGGGCATACCATTCTCGCGCATCCATACATCCGAGACCATGATGGATAAGCCAAGGTACAGGGCCAGAAATATTATTTAAAAAAAAGTTGGAAAAAGGAGCCTGGTTTTGTGATCCTTGTCTTTTTCAAATACTCCCCGTATTCATATAAAGTAACATATGGTCTGTTTCAGGCGTACACCTAACTGGTGTGGATTCTTCTGGACCAAATTAGTTAGTATGGGCCTACAGATGAGCACACCCTTACATCCCGCAGTTTTCTGCTCATCCCGCTAAAATTTCACTCCCCTTTACTATTCAGTAACTACACGATGCTTTTTATCCGAAGTCCATTGATCGCTAGGGTTCCCCTTCCTTACAAGTCGGTTTCGGCCGTGCACGCTAGAAGCTTCTCTGCCAGACCTTTTTTGAGAAACGCGTGGCTCGATCAAGAACCATCGGTGGGAGCCAATGAGGTTGAAACTCCAGCACAACCAGCTCCACAGGAGGAAGTCAGCGCCCCAAACCCGGACAAAAATACTATTAACCTTACGGAGTTCATGTGTTGTTCGAGTTACGACATGAATCTCAGGCAAGCCGTGAAGTCATTGGATTTCAAGGAATTCACGCCCATTCAACAACGGTCCGTTTTGCCGTTTTTGACCGAGGTGGGATTGGTGTGCAGAGCCAAAACTGGAACTGGAAAAACGTTTGGTTTTATCATTCCAATTTTACAGAGCATTTTGAACATCCGTAAAGAGGGTAAGGAAAACGACAAGCACGTCTCGTGTTTAATCATCGCCCCTACCAGAGACTTGGCCCAGCAGATCTTTGAAGATATCGAAAAACTTGTCAGGCCCAAAAGCAAATCCAAACGCAGTGGCATGATCAGTGCTAAATTATGGACTGGAGGTATGGACCCTAGGAAGAAACCTTGGGACAGCCCTCCAGAGATCATCGTGGGTACTCCAGGCCGTATCTTGGCCAACATCCAGAACCCCAGATATGGAAAAGCTTTCCTGAAATTGCGTATCCGTGTGTACGATGAGGCCGACCGTCTTTTGGACCAAGGGTTCGAGGACCAGCTCAATGCCATCGACGATGCCATTGTTTCTTTGCGTTCCCCATCCTACAACCACCCATTGAGAAATTTCTTGTTCAGTGCCACCATCGACAACCGCGTGACCCGTTTTGCTGACCAACAAATCGGCAGAAACTACAACTACATCGATTGTGTTGACGCATCTGAGCCTGAGTCGCACACGCAGATCCACCAAAAACTCGTCAAGACCAAGAATGTGCTCGAGTCCCACATTGGTGCCCTCATTGAATTGCAATCCAAAACGTCCGATCCTAAATTCAAAGGTATCATCTTCGTTCCAACTATTATTGGAGTTGACTTCTTGCATCAAATGTTGTACAAAGTCTTGCCTTCAAGATACAAAAACATTTATAAATTGAGCGGAAGGATGTCCTTAGGAGCTAGAACCAAATCCACCAGAACGTTCAAGGACGCCAAGGGAGGTATTCTCGTTGCCACGGATGTGGCTGCTAGAGGAATGGATTTCAAGGGTGTCACTGACGTGATACAGCTCAGTCCTAGTTCGACCATCAACGATTACATTCACAAGATTGGAAGAACGGGAAGAGCAGGTGCAGATGGTACTGCCACGATCTACTTGTCTAAGCCTGAATTGCCTTTTGTTAACCGTTTGGCTAGAGAGAAGAACATTAAGTTTCAGACCGAGATCGAGCAGGAACTTACCGATGAGCAAAAAGAAATATTCAGCAGAACAAGCATCCGCGAAGAGCAGGCCAATGATTATGTGATGTCTTTATTGGGTGCTCTTTCTACTTGTGCTGATACCTACAGACTTCAAAAGCATGAGCTCATTGCTTCCATTGTCGGCTTATACAGGGAATTGATCAACGACGAGGAAGCCACGATTTTCTTGCGTCTGAGATCGTTCAACCAAATGAACTTGCCAGCAGATTTAGTCCCAGCGTACATCTCAGTGGATCAGCCAGAATTGTTGAAGCGTAGGGGGAACGGTCAAGGAAGAGGAAGGGGTTCTTATGGATCCTCCTCCCGTTCTGGCCGCTCAAGAGACTCCTTTGGTTCCAGAGACTCCTTTGGTTCCAGAGACTCCTTTGGTTCCAGAGACTCCTTTGGCTCTAGAGGTTCTTATGGAAACAGAGACTCTTTCGGGTCCAGAGACAAGGATTCTTTTGGTTCGAGAGATGGTTTCAGAAACAACAACCGTGACTTTGGATCCAACAATCGTCAATCCAACTACAGAAACAATGATCGTTATGATGATGACCGTGGAGACAACAATCGCAGATCCAACAACCGGGCACTGAAGTCGAGGTTTGGTGGCTTCTAAGTCGTGATGCAGCCAGACTGAGTTACACTCTTTTTAATGACTTCTTTACATGTATATAATTCACCTTTTACCTAAATCACCATTTTTTCTGCTTCGACTTGGCCTTGGCCTTTCGTTTAGACACTGGAAAAGTCTTGATGAGCGATCTCTTGTAACCACTAGCATTTTCTTTTTTCAACAAGTCGTCGGCAACAAATGTCTCTCGGAACACCACATATGCCAACAAAGATAGGATGATGGCTGTATCGATAATAACAAGCTTCTTCAAAAACGTTAGCTCCAGCACAAGTGCTGCTGTCTCCATCTTGATACGTTTCACTGCACCCGACGTGAACACCCTCAGTGTTTCAAGCACTTTTTTGGAGTCTTCGTTGATTTTCTGGAGTGAAACATCAAGATACTTCACTTGCGAATGGATATTCTCGTTGAACTGCATCAAAAGTCCTTCAAACTTCTTCACTTGCCGTTCTTCGAGAGAAGTAAAAGCATCGGATAGGAGTTTGCTCTGCTCTTCCACATAAAGCAACGACAACGAGGCATTTGACTCCAATAAAGAAAGTCGTTTGATGATATTCTGGAAAATGGATTCCTGGGTCGCTTTGGTGGTGGTGCTTCCGGCGCTGGTCCCTGAAGCATTGGCTGCAATGTCACAGAACTGCAGTGAGCTGTTGAACACCTTAAGAAACTCATTCATAGCAAGGTATGGAGACAATGCTTTGCACTCGTCGTCAAAGTCCACTGTATAGTTAAGAAACTCTTCTGTGGGCAGGGGAACTCCAGGTTTCGGCTTATTGATCAGTTCAGTGTTCTTGAAGTCCTCCATCATGTTTGTTCCATGGACACGGAGAATCGAGAGAGGGCAATAGAATTCATTCCCATAATGGCTCAAGATATCGATCTTCAAGTATCGCGTCCAGATAAGAGGGTTTTCAATCGGGAAGCTCTGCACATCTCTCCTATTTTGTGCCTCGAATTGTCCTAGTTCATGCCACCCGTCCACGGCAGGAAACCGGTCTGATACCGAGAAACGGACCGTCCGGAACATCGAGCTGAAAAGCTCGAAATTTCCCATGACAATGGAGCTGATCAAAACATCCTGACAAAGCTCCACCACTATGAATTTGTTGGGCGTGGAGCACTGGTTGATCAAGTACGAGTCCTTGACTTCAGTCAAAATGGCAGAGGCTCCTTTGGCATCACTATTTGTCTTCACCACTGTAGCAGCACAGTCCACTGATGCATAGTTGAATTTATCCTTGTATGTTCTTCCTTGCTCCTCGTGGACTAGGAGAGAGTCGTTGACAATCTTGGACGATTGGTGCGCTTTCTTTTCTGGTTGTGGCAGTGAAGATGGTGATCTTGAAGCACTACTCACCTCCGATTCTGCCAGGTTGGCATCCAATTCCAATTTCTTTTGCTTTTTCCATTCTTCAAACGACATGAATCGCCCTGGTTCGGAAGTATTGGCCACAGAAATACCTTGGCTGTGGCACGCATCGCTACAGTTCGAGGTCTCTGTACTATCCTTCATCTGCACAAGGTGATTTTTCTGGGCTGTTTCTCTATCTGGTAAAGATGGATTGACCGAATGGTCCAGAGACGTATAACAAGCCTGGTTATGCAGGCTAGTAGAGTACTTTGACTCCATGTCAGTGTTGGAATTGACATCAAAATGTAATGCTGTTTTTTGAGACTCGGAATCGGGCAGTGAAACTTGTGATTCCCAAGTAGGGTGGGTCTTGTGCTGGAAAATCTTTGCAAGATCTAGTAAACCATGCCCAGGGTTCCCTTGAGTAATTTCTCCATCATTCAACTGGGACAGGGACAAAGAAGATTCTTGAGAATTGGAAAAGGGGACTTTCAGGGAAGCCGCTAGGGTTTCGGTATTGGTCAATTCCAGGATCGTGGCCAGGGATGTAGCATCACGAGAGTCCACGTTCAGTATGTCGTCGATATCAAGGGCCTTCGCTAGCAAAGCCAATATTAGTAAAGTCTTCATATAAATAAGATGATGAAAAACGAGAGAGACCCTGCTTTCTCGTCGTGAACCGAAACCGTCTCAATTGGGTTTTGGAGCAGATTCCTCAAACGGTAGGGTAGTGGTTGATAAGCAGGTGATGTATTAAGACACCCAAACCAAATATTTTTTCTGGAAAAAAGCAACCAGAATATTCAAATTGTCCTTGAAAACAACAAAAGTCGGCTAAATGAAGCGTGGGTTCTATTCCAGCAGTGTACGCTCCGATAAGCTATTGGCACTCTGTGACCCCGGTGTCTTTAGAAATCGAGATATGCATCATAGGTCTTCGCACTCACGCAAAAAACGAACCATCTTCACAGCTTCTCGGCCACACCTTGCCATTATGATGAAAACGCTACCTCTCTCCAAGAGGGTGAATTCCGATACGTTGAAAAAACCCAAGGAGCTTTTCAGTTATGCCCGGAACATCGATGGAAAATGGCAGCTAGATGAGGCCGACTCCAAGGCAAACGCCTTGAGCCACTTCTACTTCCCAGACTCTTATTTGGACAAACACTACAGTCTCCAGGGAGGGTTCCAGACCTTCAAAAAAATCCCCGATGCAGAAAACGTGGCGGACTTCCAGCTGCTCTTGGCCAGTATCATCCAGCATGAACAGAAGTCAGGTAAACGGATGAAAGCTGATATCATTACATTCCGCGGCATCATGACCAAGCTTCTTTCGTTGCCGCAGGACTTGAACAGCCCCATCAGCTTATATGCGATTGCTTACGACGGACAGATTTTCATTAAAAACAACGATGCACTTGCCCTTGAAAATCGGGAAAAGGAAGCCGAGGCTCTAAAAGCTGATCCCACCAAGGAACGTCATATGAAGACTTGTGAGTACGTAGGATATAAGTTTGAGGCCTTGACCACGATTCCAAAGCCCTGGGCCGAATGTTCAAGGAAAACCATCGAGCATCGCCACAAGAAAGTCGTCAACAACTACGAGCAATATATTAGTGTGGTGAGATCAGGAATCGGGAACATCAAAACAGTGGTGGCAGGCGAGGTGGACTGTATCTGGGACTATGCGCCGGAATCTGGCGACTACCTTCCCCATTACGCGGAGTTGAAGACGAGCCGGGTGGCCGACACACCAAAACATCTCAAGACATTTGAGAAGAAGTTACATAAGACATGGGCCCAGTGCTTCCTTCTTGGCATCACCAAAATCATTTATGGCTACCGAGACGATGGCTACAGTCTTAAAAATATAGAGGTCTTCGATACCGAAGAGGTGCCTTTGTTGCTCCAAAAAAGTGAGTTTGCTGGACCCAAAATCAACTGTCTTGATTCGTTAAAGTGGTACGGTGCAGTTTTGGAGTGGATCACACAATCCATCGACCGCGCGGACGAACTGAAAGCATACAAGATCACATATGATCCAGGTTCGCGGACGTTTCTGATGACCGAATGTGATGCAGCTGTGAACAAAGAATTACGAGAAGGGGGCATTTTAACGGACGAGTTCCGGGCCTGGCGTGACACCTTACGGGCCAAGCCATGACTAAAACAAGACATTAATGAATAGGCAAACTAGCAAGTGTAGCATGCGACTCTTTGGGGAGCATAGTTCAGATCATTCCAGATCGCGTAATTACAGTTTATAGTGTAGTGTATAGTGTGTATAGTGTATAGTGTATAGTGTATAGTGTAGACCAGAAGTTGGGAGTCGATGTCGCACGTGGAAAACACATGCTCATATTTCTGAGACATTGGCCGCACCGCAGATATCGGTCAACCCACCTTCCGCGGTTCACATGTGTCTGGGGCCATTTCGACCCCTCACCGTTGAATTGCCGAATGGCCGAGGTAATGGGTCCCGAGAAGATTCATAAAATTGGCATACTATCCACTTTTTTAAAACGTAAATGAACATGCCCCAGAAATGGACATGGCCAATTTTGTCTCAAGTAGCAACATAAATCTGGGACCGCAACTGCAAGCACAGTCCATAGGAAGATTACAATTTTATAGGTGCGCACATCTCAAAGAGCCCAGGCTTCGATCCATGGCCTATCAGAGTCATGGAAAGGGTAATAAAATGTCTGATGACTGATGACGAAATAAAAGAGGGTCCAGAGAAAAACTGGTCTAAAAGCTCACATTTGTCACCCATGTCTTAGTAACAATTGATCCAGCCAAAGACGGACTCCGTCGGTGTGCATACGGCCCATGCGTCCAGGCATCTTACATAGCAAGTATGATGACATACACACGAGGACCATACGAAAAACAGCCCAAACAGACCGCTGTAAATTTTTTGCAACCAGCATAAAAGTTTCCAAACGTCAAAAAATGTTATGAATGAATCACCCGAAAAGTTTAATGGACAATTTATGGGGTAAATGACAGGACGCGTGCTCTTAACCGTGGGTATGATAAGCCGCAGGTGAGTAAGCTCTCACCGCTCATTGGCCGTCCTGCGCTTAGTAAGAAGCATGCTCTGGGCTCTCTCCGCAATTCGTGATTCCCTTTTTGCCCACGCGCAAATATATATAAAGGCGGGGTGGATGGCCGTCCAATTTATTTTATATTATTTTTATTTGTTTAAACATGTCTCCACCATTTACAAATTCTAACGGTTGTCCTATCCCTGACCCATTCGCCTCTCAAAGAGTTGGCCAACACGGTCCTTTGTTGTTGCAAGACTTCAACTTGATCGACTCTCTTGCCCACTTTGACAGAGAGAGAATCCCAGAGCGTGTCGTCCACGCTAAGGGTTCCGGTGCTCACGGTTACTTCGAGGTCACTGACGACATCACCGATGTCTGTTCCGCCAAATTCTTGGACACTGTGGGTAAGAAGACCGATGTGTTCACCAGATTCTCCACTGTTGGTGGTGAGAGTGGTTCTGCCGATGCTGCCAGAGACCCAAGAGGTTTCTCCACCAAGCTCTATACCGAGGAAGGTAACTTGGATCTTGTTTACAACAATACCCCAGTTTTCTTCATTAGAGACCCTACTAAGTTCCCTCACTTCATTCACACTCAAAAGAGAAACCCAGAAACCCACTTGAAAGATGCCAACATGTTCTGGGACTACTTGGTCAACAATGAGGAGTCTGTCCACCAGGTCACCACCTTGTTCTCTGACCGTGGTACCCCTGCTTCTTACAGAGAAATGAACGGTTACTCTGGTCACACTTACAAGTGGTCCACCAAGGACGGCAAATGGATGTACGTCCAAGTTCACTTCATCTCTGACCAAGGTATCAAGACCTTGACCAACGAGGAGGCCGGTGCTCTTTCTGGCTCTAACCCTGACCATGCCCAAGAGGACTTGTTCAAGGAAATTGCCAAGGGTAACCACCCATCCTGGACCGCCTACATTCAAACCATGACTGCTGAGCAAGCCAAGGCTGCTGAGTTCTCTGTGTTTGACTTGACCAAGGTCTGGCCACACAAGGACTACCCAATGAGAAGATTCGGAAAGCTTGTGTTGAACAGAAACCCAAAGAACTACTTTGCCGAAGTTGAACAGGCTGCGTTCTCTCCAGCTCACACTGTCCCATACATGGAGCCATCTGCTGACCCAGTGTTGCAATCTAGATTGTTTTCCTACCCAGACACCCACAGACACAGATTGGGAGTTAACTACACTCAGATCCCAATCAACTGTCCTGTTGCCGGAACCGTTTTCAACCCTCACATGAGAGACGGAGCCATGAACGTCAACGGAAACTTGGAAAGCACACCAAACTACTACTCTTCCACCCACGGATTCCAAACCCAGGAATTCAAGATCCAGGAGGAACAAGAGGTTTGGACTGGTGCCGCATGCCCATTCCACTGGAAGGCCACCGATGCTGACTTCAAGCAGGCCACTGCTTTGTACAACACCTTGGCCAGATACCCTAACCAACAAGAGAACTTGGCTCACAACGTTGTGGCCCACGCCTCTGCTGCCGACATTCCTATTCAAGACAGAGTTGTCAAGTACTTCTCCAAGGTTCACCCAGACTTGGGTAAGGCCATTGAGAAGGGCTTGAAGGAGTCGCGCAAGGCTTAATTACAATATATACATAATTTACCAAAAACACTTCTAATCAAGAACAATGTATTCTGTTAAACTTTAATAAAGCCATGAATGTAGCTACTATTGTATAGATCAAAGGGTTTCGCACCTAAATTATAGATCATACATTGCATGCACGCATTTGGTACATGACAATAAATACAATACAATACAATACAATACAATCTCTACGGCCATTCATGTTCATCGTATATTATAATGCAGGGCAACTTTCTTTATACACATAGCTGTCAAATCTAATCGTGCTAAAAACAGTAAAATCAAAGCTTGGTGGTATTGCAAGATGGGCATTCGCAAGCAGATCCACATTTACAGAGAGATCCGGCCCCTCCACAACAAGAAGACGTTTTGGCAGCAGTGTAGTTTTGCTTGACGGGAGCAGTGGACGATGCCTTACCAGCAGGAGAGGTGGTTTGATCTTGAGTTTTCTTTTGGGAGCAACACGACATTGTGAAGGTTTGAGGTATGAGGAGGTTAGTGAGAAGTATGATGAACAGAGGAGGGTATTTGCTCAACTTAAAGAAGACGAGCGCGGATCAGAGACCTCAAAGCGGAATTTGGGTGCGGTTATCAGGCGAGTGCGCCGACTGGAAGGATGCTTTAGGAAATGGGATGCGCGGATGATGGCACGTGAGTAAGGTTGGCGATCAGTCACGTGATGTGGATCAGTCACGTGCCACATCACGTGACGTAGTGGTGAAATATTTGCCTCGGATAACCTGTCATTGCGTTTTATGTCGCTCGTGATGTAATTTTTAACGCACGTGATGCAATTCCCGCTCACATGTGATTTTCAGTGGGACTTCACCGTGCGAGCCGGACGAGACCTGATCTAGCCCTAAAGCCAATCAAAACTCAGGAACCACGCGCATCCAGTGTTCATAACGCGTTGAGCAGCGAGCCAATTATATGCAGGACAGGGTCATTCCTCATAACGCGTCGGGTGACTAATGTCACCGACAGCCTAGTTCGGTTTTCTGAGTGCAGGGTCCCCCGAAAAATATGCCTGTGTAGATCACATGACCACCGCGAATACAAAGATTCTAGACCCTTGCACTTTGAAGAGGCATTGAAAAACCACCTGCTAAATCTGCGTAGGAATTTCTCCACCTTGTTTAAAGCCCTAAATCTAAAAACCTTAATATCTACACGATTTTCTTATATGTTCAAGAAATGCAAGAGAAGTTTTGGACCCTTAAGTATCCTCTGTAGTTTTTTATACTGGCCGCAAGTGGGAATTGCTGGCTTCGGAATGTTGCGGTGAGCTATTACAAGACGTCATGGGACCGTACGCGCAGTAGCAAAAAGAAATGCCAGTGAATTCAACTCAGCGAGCGTCCCCTCACCTTCATAAATAAAGATACGCGATTTCGAATCAGGGGGGGGGAGGGGACGAACAATGCTCGCCTGACAGTTCGGTCGAAGATCGTGGAACCCCTTCTAACCGTGAATGAAACAATGTCTTTTGTTTTTTGTCTGGAGGCAGTGTTCAGAGGTTTCTATAAAAAGAAGCAAGTGCGCATGGATTTAGCGGCGCGCATTTGACAATTATCTTATTTTGGAAGTTTCACTCTGATTCGCGCGTCCGTACCCCTTTCAAGAGCGCAAGCCGTTCTATTGAGCTGTTGATCGCGCCAGCCAACTGTTTGGTGCTGCATCTTAGAATCTCGTGCCCTATTGTCTGGAGCCAGAACACATTGTGTCTTTGTCCTTTTATTCACGTCGATAAATATTTCTATACATCAAGAACAGGCTCGGAAAACGTGTTGTTCTTCTGACCGTGTCGAAGACACCCATTTTTCGTGGATCTCGATGCCTGCAGGAACCAAAGATGAACGTCGATCGCGCCGCTACTCCATGTAGAGGCCTGTATATTCCCCCACAGGTTGCTATGATGGCTGTGTAGACACATGCATGGCATGTAACACGAAAATTATATGCGGCGAGCAATTTAGAGTGTCCCACATATATATATATAAATAAGCCTCCTCTTTCCCCGTTTACTTTTACTCATTAGATTTTTATTTCCCTTTTACAGACTTTATAATGCCTAACGCCATCCAATACGCTGTCTCTGACGTTCTTTCCGGTGCTGCCGCCGCCACTGCTGGTGCTGCCTCTGTCGCCAATGGAGCTGCCTCTCTTGCTGGTGGTGCAGCTTCTGCTGTCACCGACGGTGCCGCCTCTGCCACTAATACAATGGATGTTTCCAGCATAATGAGTGCTGCCACTGGTGCCGGTTCTTCTCTTGCCGCCGGCGCTTCTTCTGGTGCCAGCTCGATGGCCAACTCCAACTCGATGTCTGGTTCTGGAACTAGAACTAGAACTGGTGGAAGCAGCGCTTCGACCTCTGGAAGCTCTTCTTCTGGTAGTTCTTCCTCCACCTCTGGCTCTGGAGCTGAAATCACCTTTAACGCTGCTGGTTGGAAAAAGGGTGCTGCTGTTGCCGCAATTGTTGGATTTTCTTTCGCTTTCAACATTTTGTAAAGTATATAAAAAATGAATGTTACTGATTTATATTAAAGCGTAGGCCCGACCCATGGTGGCTGCAACTGGGTAGCATAGTCTGGCGAAGTATCAGTTCAATCAGATGTGTGGCTGACACAAAATGAGATTTCGTGCCATTAAAGTCAGATAGTTTTGATAACATACACGCTAATGAAACTCAAGCTGATGAGATTTCCACCCAATTGGAATATTCTCCTAACTCTTAAATCTTCCTATTGAGGTTTGGATAGATTCGTGCGTTGTGTGCACTCCTTCGATGCTCGCATCAAGGCGTACATGAACTATATCAACTGCATCAATTGCCATGAGCCTTCTGCAACCGGCAAGGCTACAAGTGGATCCTGAAACTATAATAGATGACGATAAGCCCCCACAAACAGGACATACCTTCAATTTGTGGTACCTAAAATGGGCTGGAGGTGACTCCAGTGGCAGGGACCTTCCGCTACTGAAGTTCAGAGTCAATGTCAAACGAGACTCCGGTTACTCCAAGGCCGTCGATGGCCGCACGCCCCTCTGCCTCTTCTTTGCTCGTGGGTGCTGCTACAAGGGCAAAAAATGCCATTATTCTCACAGAACCCCTCGTATAAGTGACGTTGTTCTTCCTACCCAAGACTGTTTCGGAAGAGACAAAACCACTGACTATAACGATGACATGTCGGGAGTTGGGCTGTTGCAAAAATCCAACCGGACTCTTTATGTGAGTGGAGCACATATGAATGACAATATCCACGACGAATTATCGAAACAGTTCCTGGAGTTTGGGTCCATCGACAAAATCCGGGTCTTGCACTCTAAGGGTTGTGCATTCATAAGCTTCCGGCTCGAAACAGAGGCCCAGTTTGCCAAGGAAGCCATGAATCAACAGTCTCTCGACGGCAAGGATGTTTTATCAGTGAAGTGGGCAAACGACGATCCCAATCCTACTGCACAGCAGCTGACCAAGAGACATATGGAGGAAATGGCCATGGAGACCGTTCGCAAGCTTTTGAAGAGCAATAAAGGGAACGGGGAGGTGGATTTGAGTTCGAAAAGCACCCCAAGAAGGTCTTCAAAGGTGAAGTCAAAGCCTTCGAGCGATGATCCAAAGGTCTCCACTAATGAGAACCTTAAGATAGAGTCTCCTCCCAGTCCACAAGCTGAGGAGCCCGTTTCTGGACAGGATCCAGCCACAGAGGGAATTTTCGGCAGTGCTAGACTTAATGCAATCAAGAAGCTCCGCTTGGCTGACTCTCCATCATTACAAGCCGCCATACTAAAAGCAAAGAACATTGGAGCTAGCACATCTGAGCCTCAACCGGCTTCTACAGGTCTACTAACTGGGTATTCTAGTGATGAGCAATCAGAATAAAATTCTCAGACCAACTTTATCCCGTATTTATTTGCTGTTGTATAGCCAGTTGGGGATCCTATAGCCTCCGGCACTCAAAAACTTCTTCAACCCACCGAAAGTTTCTTTGTCACTATCGTCAATAAAAGTATAGCTTTCTCCACTTCTTCCAGCACGTCCTGTTCTTCCAATCCTATGAACATACTCTTCAAACTTGTTGCTCATTTGGAAGTTTACCACGAGCGACACATGCGGAACATCAAGGCCTCTGGCTGCTACATCCGTAGCAATGAGAACAGATGCTTCCCTCGCCCGAAAAGCCTCAACAGCACGTTCTCTGGATTCCTGGCTTTTAGACCCATGCACCACTGCCACTGAGCCAAAGTTCTTCTCCAACAATTTCTCCGCTAGCAGCTCCACCACTTTTTTATAGTTTGCAAATATAATCACCGAGAAATCCTTGTGTCTTTTATGGTTATCAAGGACTTTCATCAACTTATTGAACCTTGTTTCATCGAGATTTTGCTTGTCTTGCGGCACGTCTTCCATGTACTCAAACTTCTGGTCGATATTGTCCACCAGCTCGTTCGCGTTTCCTATGAAGAGATAGCCGGGGTCTATCAAGTAGTTCTTGGTGATTTTTTCAATGGCAGGCGTGATGGTAGCAGTAAACATTAGTGTGGACCGCTTCTCGAGTCCAAAGATCTTGGAGTCTAGTGTAGTGGTCAAGTGCTGGGTGGTGGGAAGGTACAGGAAGATCAGCAGCAAGGACTTTTCAAAGCCCATATCAATCATTTTGTCTGCCTCATCCAATGTTAAATGGTAGCATTTTTGTAAGCTAACAATCCCTCTCTCCAAGGAATCGATAAGTCTTCCTGGTGTGGCCACAATGATATGAACACCATTTCTTAATGAATGCACGGATTCCTCGTATTGGTGGCCTCCGATAATGGTAACCACGGAAAAACCAAGGAGCTCGCCGAATTTCTGGGCCTCGCTGGTGATTTGTAGTGCCAATTCTCTGGTGGGGGCTAGCACTAGGGCCAAGGCTTGGTTGTGGTTGGCTTCTTGCGAATGCTCATAGTCCATATAGGTCTTCTCGATCTGGAGAAGGTATGCCAAAATCGGTAGAAGATATGCTAGTGTCTTACCAGAACCCGTTTCGGCAATTCCCACGAGGTCTTTGTTTCGAAGTGCCAGGGGAATGGCTGCTCGCTGGATGGGCGTTGGGTCTGAGTACCCTAGTTTTCCAACTAGAATATCAAGTAATTTTTGCGGCAATAGCTCTTCTTCAGACCATTTGCGCAACGGCTCCGAGAGTCCGTTTCCCTTGGACGTAATTTTGAAATCGTTTTTGAAAATCCGCCAGTCCCGAGCTGTCATCTCACTCAAGCTCTTCTGCTCCCAACCGGTACTTTTGGAAAGCGTATCGACTGTTTGCTCCATTGGGTTTAGCACTACTAGCGGCTTGTAAGAAGACGAGGTATCGTCGTGGTCGCTCCAATCGAAAGAGAACTTGTCGTCTGCTTTTTTCTGCTTTTTTTCAACATGAATTTCAGTTTCGGTGGGTTTGGTGGTGTCCTTCTGAGGTAGTGGGGTCTGTCTCTTGACAGACACAGGAACAGGAACAACCTCCTTTGCTTCTTCCTTGAGCTTGCTTCTTTTTTTCTTGGATAAGAATTTTGGCTTGGCCGCGATCAGGTCTCTATTGAGAAGCTCCTTCATAGGAACGGGCCGTGACATCTAGTGCTTGAATCGATGTGTTATTGAGATGTAATGGAGATGTTATGGTGGGGTCGATGGCTGCGCGCACTCTGCATCGCATGAAGCATTTACTCTCTGGGATCATAATGGCCATGTACTGACCTGACCATCTAAAAAGTTTTTTGTTTTTTTTGTTTTTGTTTTTTTTTTCTTTAATACTAAGTGGCTTGAATCTATAAACATTTTCACAACCGGTGTCTCATATAAATATAAAGCATGATGCCGCAGAAAACGACCACGGCCAATGAAGACGTGACATGGAATGTCTCGAGGTAGCAGTAGGAGCCTTTGGTGCATATATAGTCATCGCCTATCAACACGCTATTCTTGTCGTAAATGTGGCCGAATATCTTGGTGAAAAACGTCATTCCTGGCAACGTGCTGCAGTACATGATTCCCCATAGAAGCGAGTAGTTCTTCATGGAGAAGAGGTCCGACAAAATGGCCGGGAAGGTGGTGAAGCTCAACCCATAAGAGAAACCAATGAACGACGAGGCACAACAAAGCATCAAATTTATTGTGGAGAAGGTTCTTGTCCACATATCAAATGGGAACGAAAGAATGAGATGCCCAAGAAACAGTACTGTGACTCCCAATGCAGTCACCCAATGTCTCTGGCACTTGAACCTATGAATCAAAGTATCTGTCATGGGACCCGAGGCCACTCGGCCCAAAAATGACCCCACGGCAATGAGAGACACATGCAATGCCTGTAGAGAATGCAAAGAAGGAATGGGCTCGCTTCCGTGGGCATTGTGGGTATAATGGTAATATATGGCTTTGATGATGTATCCCACACTGTAGATGTACATCTGGCCTAGGCCCTGCACAATTGCCATCAAGGCAAAGTGGATGCAGAAAACAGGGCTCATGAGCGATTGTTTCAAGCTCAAGTGTTTCAAATCAGTCAAGGTAGTTTCTTCAATCTCCACATCTGCGCATGCAGCCTCCTCCTCCTGAACCGATGTATTGCAAGATTCCAATGCGTCGTCAGGGTGTTCATTTATAATTCTATAAGACTCTGGATTGGCAATTTGTCCAGCATGTCCGTCCACGCGGACGAATAAAACTCCTATGAATTGCATTATCGCACATGAATACACCAAGAACGATAAGAACCGAGGCACGTCGCCATCGAAGATGGCGGAGTTGACATTACTGTAAAGAAGACTCGAGATGGCAAACGACGAAATGGTAACACTCTGAGCCGAGCCTTTGAACAGGGGGAAGCACACCGTCACCGCCTTCAACGAAGCAAAATAAGACGAGACCGAGCCAAAACCCACTATAAACAAAGCAGCAAGAAGCATCCATGTTTCAGCAGCAGGCCCAATATGATACAAATGCTCGAGCCAAAGGTACCCCAAGGTCATCAAAACAAACGATATAAACACCGGAACCCGTGATCCCACAAGATCCGTCACGTAGCCTGCTAGTAGGCCTCCAATAGACGTGCCGATAGTGGCCGAGATACTGAGGTTTGCAACCACGGAAGACGGGATCTTGCACCGGTCGGCCAATTGCGTGGCATACACCGAGAAGGCAAAGAGCGTGCCACTAGAAAGAGCCACGGGAATGGTGGCCACGAGAATCGCCCATTTGTTGGTGAGGATGCGGAGCTCGACCATGAAAAGAGTGTGGTTGAGCACGCGATAAGGGGAGAGCGGAGGAAAAGTGGAGACCCAGTGCGTCAAATCCTGAGACTGGATAAATAAGCAAGATGAATCCCTTGCACGCGAGGGTTTACACTTGGATCCAAATTCATGACAAAATGGTAATTTGTAGTATTTAATGAAATATCAACGGATCTTTCCATCACACCGAGACCATAATCGACACACCACCAAAAAAAAGTATGAAAAAAAAAAAAGGAAAAGGTGGATCCACTTTGGCTCTTATATTCCCATTCTGTTTGTGTTTCATAACATAATTTCGCTTACTTCATTTTATAGTTTTATTGATGAATTGATGTGATTGATTGTTTGCACTCACAATTGTAGAAGCCACGTGACCCGGTCCAGGGCCAAGCGCAACGTGCAGTGCCCAAAACATGTCGAGAAAATTTCAGAGAAAAAAACCCTCGTACAGTCCCCACATAGAGAACACTACGAAATGCCAATTGACCAAGAAAAGTTAGCTAAGTTGCAGAAATCCGGACCAAGAAAGGTCGGAGGTGTTAGAGTCAAGGCCAAGAAGGCCAGATCCGAGGCTGATGACGTCAAGTTGATGGAGCAGTTGGGCAAATTGAAGGCCACCAAGGTCGAGAACGTCGAGGAGGCCAACTTCTTCACAGAGGGCTCCAAGGTCTTGCACTTCTCTAGAGTCGGTGTCCAAGCTGCTTCTGGCTCCAACACCTTTGCTTTCACCGGTTACCCACAAGAGAAGGACATCACTCAATTGATTCCTGGTATCTTGCCTCACTTGGGCGCTGAGAACTTGCAAGCTTTGACCAAGTTGGCCGAGCAAATCCAAGCTGGCAAGGCCCCAGTTGATGAGGATGCTGCTGGTGAGGACATCCCTGAATTGGTTGAGGGTGAGAAGTTCGACGACGTCGAGTAGAGTCTGTGGTAGCCTATGTATATAAATATACTGGAAGAACGCATGTGTACATACTCCAACTTTCTCGAACCGACGGCATACGCAAGGAATTGTGACAGTGGCGTGTATGGGGGTTTTAAAGAGTAGCATGTATAATGGTTTCAAATGGCGATATAATATTTTACAACAAGTCTATAATAGTGATGTCCGTTGACTTATTATGCGTAGTCCCCTGTGTTGTAGATAGAGATGTCGCTCTCGGCCTTGACATCCACAATATCCGAGACATCAATGCATGCATCCACGCTCAACCCCTTGGTGTTGATCTCTCTAATTCTCTGGTTCTGTGCCCGGATCTGCTCCAACTCCTGAAGGTAGTTGTCCTCCACTCCGGTGATGTACTTTCCGGTAAAGACACCCACCTCGAACTTCAGTGTCTTAGAGCTCTTGCAGCAGTCGACCAAATCTTCCAAGTCCTGGTAGAACACCTTGTCGGCACCGATAACCTGTGCGATCTCCTCCTCGGTACGGTTGAAGCCCACCAAAGCCTTAGTGTCAGCCAAATCGATACCGTAAATGTGATTGAATCTGATTGGAGGAGCACAAGAGGCAAAGAAAACCTTCTTGGCTCCGGCCTCCTTGGCCATGGCCACAATCTCTTTGGATGTGGTGCCTCTGACAATAGAGTCATCAACAAGCAAAACGTTGCGGCCCTTGAACTCGGATTCCATGGCATTCAACTTTCTTCTAACACTGGAAACACGTTCTTTTTGGTTGGGCATGATGAAAGTACGTCCGATGTATCTGTTCTTGACGAAACCTTCTCTGTATGGAACATTTAACGACACGGAACATTGCAAGGCGGACGTTCTGGAAGTGTCTGGTACGGGAATGACCACATCGATCTCGCCCAACACATCCTGGTTTGGGAAGCTCTGTCTGATCTTGGAAGCCAACTTGTTTCCCATCTCGATACGCGACCGGTACACGGAGACACCGTCCAACACCGAGTCAGGTCTAGCAAAGTAGACGTACTCAAAGATGTCCGGAGAAAAGTCTTTGGGTTCCACAACCTGCTTGAACTCAGCCACGGAGTCGGACTCGGCATCCTTGTTTTTACGGATGATCACAGCCTCACCTGGAGCCACGTCCCGGAACTTGTTGTAGCCCTGGGCCTTCAAGACCACCGATTCGGATGCAATCATATAGTCACGGGATCCATCCTCGCGAACCCTTTCTCCAACCAACAAAGGTCTGATGCCGTTGGGGTCTCTGAAGCCAAAGGCTCCGTATCCGGCAAGCATACCCACCACAGCATAAGCACCACGGATCTTCTCCATGGTTTGCTGCAAGGCACTGAAGATATCCAAGTTGTTGACACGGACCTTGTTGAAGGCATCGAGCTCAGCAGCAAAGATGTTGAGCAAAAGCTCGGAGTCCGAGTCCGTGTTGATGTGGCGGTGCACGGCCTCATCCAAATACGTACGCAACTCGTTGGAGTTGACCAAGTTTCCGTTGTGGCTCATGACGATACCATAAGGGGAGTTGACGTAGAAAGGCTGGGCCTCGCTTCCGGCACTGGATCCGGCGGTGGGGTACCGCAAGTGGGCAATACCCATGTTTCCGACCAAGTTCATCATGCGAGACTCGGTGAAAACGTCTCTGGCCATACCATTACCCTTGCACTGGTAAAAACGACCTCTGGAGCCACAGGTGACGATACCAGCGGCATCCTGGCCTCTATGCTGCAAAAACATGGCGCCTTCAAGCAATTCCGGTGCTGCTGGCAGCTTCTGGTCCGCAAGAACCACAGCCACGATTCCACACATATTATTTGGTAGTAGGAAGAAGAAGGTGACAAAAGACCTGCTTTAAAGAATCCAAAGAGAAGTGAATTCCGGAGCTAAGTTCCAATGAAAGAACGTGGGTCCGCTATTGAGGGCAGGGTATGTTCGATGGAAACTAATGAAGAGCGCATTTTTTTCCTAGCCTCGATAGCTCGAGATATGCATCGCAGACCGAGTCAGAAAAATTACTCATAAATTAAAACTTCTGCGCACCGCCGCTCACTTCTACTGTGGGGTCCATATTCATGGGCTACTACTGTCTTTCTACTTGAGTAGACACTTATAATTGTTGGAATCGTTGGAATCGACGGAATTCTCGATAGGCTGAACTAAACATTATGAAGTAATAATATACATACTATTTACTACTGACACTATTTACTACTGGCACTATAGACTATATTATATGCTATACATTACTCATTACTCATTACTCATTACTCATTACTCATTACATTACGCATCACACACTCCTCACTATACTACACTACATTACACTACACTGGAGTATGCTGCAATTATCACAGTGGAACTATTGCCGGATTGTGACATTACGGTGGAGCTTGCTGGACTGTGATTAGATTTAGAACTATAACTATATGTAACTGTTGCTAGGCTGTAATCACAGGCTGTATGGAAGAGGAATAGATGCCTGTTCGAAAAAAACTGATGGGATCAGTAAAAAAAAAAAACTTGTAGGAAGTTTGGGCCACAGGCATTCTGATTGAGGCATTAATGTGCAATATTCGTCTCACTCGCTTGCGGATGAATATATCGGTTTCGGCGGGGCAGATTGGATCTCATGTGCACGGTGTCATCCGGCTGATCTTCATTCTCTCGGTGATGCGCAGCTGCACTCGGTAGCCATCATGATATTGGCGAGTTTGAACTTCATGGCAACATTTCGGTCCAACATAATTTTTCTTCATTTTCGGAGGTTTTCTTTTTTTGGATTTTTTGGGATTTTCTGTGTTTTAGCTAATGCGATACTTGTGATCACTGCTGCTGCTGTTGTTTTTGTTGTGGCGGTTGTTGATGCTGCTGAGGTGGTTGCACAGGATACTGCCCATTAAATTGGGGTGGGTAACCATTGTATTGCATTGGGACTTGGTATTGGACTGGGAATCCGTATTGGGGTGCACCTTGAGGGTACTGAGGATACTGTCCGTCTTGCCCTTTTGGTGCTTGTGTTGGGGCATTTTGCTGAGCAAGCTGAGGGTTTATCTGCTGTGAAGGAACTTGTTGCTGGCCATTTGAATACTGAGAGTTCTGTTGCTGTGGTGGCTGTTGTTGGTGCTGTTGAACCTGTCGAGCCTGTTGAGCTTGCTGAGCTTGCTGAGCTTGTTGTTGAGCTTGTTGTTGAGCTTGTTGTTGAGCTTGTTGTTGAGCTTGTTGTTGAGCTTGTTGTTGAGCTTGCTGGTGACCATGTTGATGGCCCTGGGGATAAGAACCTTCATGTGGTCTTGACTGTCCTTGGTAATCGAAACCGCTTCTCCTCTCTTTACCTCTTGGAAGCTCCTCAAGCTTGAAAGGTCTTGGAATGGTCTCTTCGTTTTCATTGACGTACAACGACTTATCAATCAGGGCTGGTATTGGCTTGATCTCAGTACCCAACTCCTGCTCAATTTGGTATAGACTGTATCTATCATTCCAGCTCATCAAGTTAATAGCCAAACCTAAGTGGCCAAATCTTCCGGAACGACCGATTCTGTGCAAATAGGTCTCTGCGGATTTAGGAAAGTCGAAGTTGATCACCACGTTCACAGCTTGAACATCAATACCTCTGGTCAACAAATCGGAGCAGACCAAGTTTCTGACTTTTCCCTGTCTAAATTCGTGAAACACCTTGTTTCTGGCTTGCTGGGGCATTTTAGCGTGAGAGTAGTAGCAAGAGTAGCCAAGGTCAGTAATTTTCTTGGCCAACAACTCAACCCTGTTGGTGGAGTTACAAAATATAATAGACTGGTTGATTTGCAACTTGGAAAATAGAGTGTTCAAGCAATGCAACTTTTGCTTCTCCTCGACAAAGGCATAGAATTGGGAGATGCCTTTTAAGGTCAATTCGTCCATCAAGTTAATTTCGTAAGGCTTCGTTAAGTGTTTGTCCATAAACGCTTTCACGGCGTAAGGGAATGTAGCGGAAAATAATAAGGATTGTCTCTCTTGGGGAAAGAAAGACAAGATTTGTTCAATGACACCTTTGAACTCTTTAGACAACATTTTGTCGGCTTCGTCCATGACAAACAACGGACATTCAGAAAAATCAGCCACAGATCTGGCGGCCAAATCTAATACTCTGCCAGGGGTTCCAACCAAGACGTGGACTGGCTCGTTCAATCTCATAATATCGTCTCTCAAGTTGGTTCCTCCAGTAGTAACCATACAATTGATTCCCAAGTGTTTTCCCAAAGTTCTGACGACCTGGGACGTCTGCAAAGCTAATTCTCTGGTGGGGACTAATATTAACACCTGAGTTTTATTGAGTTTAGGCTTGACCAACTGTAAGGAGGGAATAACAAAAGAAGCAGTTTTTCCCGTTCCGTTCTTTGCTCTGGCCAAGATGTCTCTTCCGGCGAGAGCCATGGGGATGGACTCCTCTTGAATGGGCGAAGGTTTTTCGAAACCAGCCTCGAAGATCCCCATCAACAATTCTCTTTTCAAGTTGAGGTCCTCGAAAGATTTGCCTTTGGTATTGAGCACATCTTGTGTTTGTACTCGTGTGTCTTTGGCGGGAATATTTAAGGATTCTTTCCAGGATTCGGACATTGTGGTGTTGTTTTCTCAAGATATGGAAGCCTATTTAGAGTGGTCTTCGCGGGGGGGCTTAAATAATCCAAATATATATGTAATTTGAAGATTGAGTGAAGTTATGTATATACTCAAGGCTATTTTGGCTTGGATTTATCGGATCAGCAAAGATGTTGAGAAAGGTGTTTTCGAATATGGAAACTGGTTCTAGTAGGCTCTGAAATTGAGAACGCTGTCGAGCAAGTGAGTGCGTTTGCACGACCTTCTGCGAGATCTGTTACCCGACTTGTACCAGGTCACGTGCGCACGTGAGCTAGCAGGGTCTACAACGGCGGTCTATACAACCAGTCACAAAATTTAGGAGTGAAATGTATTTGAAGATGCTAGTTTTGGAACTGAAATAAAAGAAAAAAATGCAATAGATTTTCTTGAGCTCTTTTTATGTATGGAAGGAACACATTGCACATGCCTAATCTAACACACACTTAGTTGTGGTGCACTATGAAATCCGCCACTTTGTCCTCTATTTCAGCATCCTTCAACTTGGCCAGCATCATCTGGATGATTTGCTGTTCATTGGTTTGCATTATAAGCCCACGTTTCCATATCTCTTCCATTGTCAAGTTGAATGGATATATACACGACGTGTTGGGGCAGCTGATCACGGCCTGAGTGGTCAGAAAAAGGTGTTGCTTCAATTGTTCATGACATAAGGGGCACTGCATCAGCACTTCGTCTGAAGATACTATAGCAGATGTTTCAAGACAGTGAGAAACAAGGCTATTTAGAGCTCGTGCGATGCCTGCGCTGCATGGTGCGCAATATGTTGAACGTGGCAGCCTTGCGAGTCTTACATGCACTGCCCATGCAGCATGGCAGATGAAAACAAGCTGGACATTGTTACGGGAAGAACAATGCTAGATATGTGTCGTGCAGACAACACTCTCATATGATTGGGGCCTGCGTGTTCCTGAGCGGAGAGAATATATAAAAGGCAACGGAAGTCGCTTCTTATGTCAGATTATCAGCAGAGAGAATCAGCTCAGTTTAAGGAGAGCAATTAGTGACTTCCCAGTAGAAGTTTAGAGAGAAACCAAAAATACAACAACTGACGTTGCACACTTACTAGAAGATTAGAAACCAATGACGTAATAGCTCCGATTTAGGAAATATTATGGTGTACCGTTTAACACGATACGTCTGCAAGAGTGACGTTCCTCTGCAGAAAAAGCACATGTCAGCCATCATACTCAGTAAATGTAGAACCAACACTTATTATAATCAGTGATCATATTCAGTGACTGAAAAGTCACTATTATTTGGAAATACTTTTTGTTCGTTTTATTTAACACATGTCCACCTCTGTGGTGCCAGAAGTGGTTCCATAAGTCAGGTCTAAAGTGGCCCAAGTCGGCCTGCGACCTAAATTCCAGGTATTCACCCATTAACAAAATGTACACCAAAATATGCCAAACTATGAAAGAACCATAAAATCAATATAATTCCTACTCAATTGGGTTTCCATAGAAATATAATGGAAAAATACGTTCGATAGTTTCAACTTGCTCCGCTTAACCGTGCCCATCCTCTGCTAGTCTGCTCGCAATCTCATTCCTACACACTTCCCGCACCTTCTGCAAGTCTCCATTTGCTACATAACCTTCATCTCCACTACACATTTCTCCCTGCCATGAAGCTATCGCCAGAGACCGTGGAACATTTACAAGCAAATACAACCAATGTGCGTAACATCTGCATTTTGGCCCACGTCGACCACGGGAAAACATCCTTGAGTGATTCGCTATTGGCCACCAATGGTATCATTTCCCACAGGATGGCGGGCAAAGTCAGGTACCTTGATTCCAGAGAGGATGAGCAGCTCAGGGGTATTACCATGGAGTCTTCGGCGATCTCGCTCTACTTCAAGATCTTGAGAAAGAAAGAAGGCTCGGATGAAACAGAAACAAAAGAGCATTTGATCAACTTGATCGACTCTCCAGGCCACATTGATTTCTCCTCAGAAGTTTCGTCTGCTTCTCGATTATGTGATGGTGCAGTTGTTTTGGTGGACTCAGTGGAAGGAGTTTGCTCCCAAACTATCAATGTCTTGAGACAATGCTGGATCGATAACTTGAAGCCGCTTTTGGTCATCAACAAGATCGACCGGTTGATTTTAGAGTGGAAAATGACGCCCTCCGAAGCGTACCAGCATATAGCCAACATAATCGAGCAGGTCAATGCGGTGATTGCGTCTTTCTTCACTGGTGACAGGATGCAAGATGATTTGGTGTGGAGAGAAAGCGGATCCGCAGGCGAGTACGTGGAAAAGTCCGACTTGGACATTTACTTCTCCCCAGAGAAGAATAACGTCATTTTTGCTTCGGCAATAGATGGTTGGGCTTTCTCCGTGCATACTTTTGCCCGCATATACCTGGCCAAGTTGGGGTTCTCGCCATCCGTTCTTTCAAAAACATTGTGGGGCGATTTCCACTTGGATATGAAAAACAAGAAGATCATTCCGGGCTCCAAATTGAAGTCCTCGCAGTCATCTTCAAAGCCCCTTTTTGTTTCGCTTATCTTGGAGCAGATCTGGAACATCTACAATGTCTGTGTGGTGGACAGGGATGACGAAAAGCTCCAGAAAATTGTATCCAAGCTCAACGTTACCCTCTCTGCAAGAGACTTGCGCTCTAAAGAGTATAAGAATGTGCTCAATGTAATCATGTCTCAATGGATTCCTTTGAGTCATGCCATTTTGGGTGCTGTCATCGAGTACATCCCTAACCCACAGAAGGCTCAACAAGATAGAATGGAGAAGATCTTGAAAGAGTGTTTATACGAGTATATTGGAAGTGATAATGAAACTTTGATTGATCCTGTCTTCAAGTCGTCCATTATCAACTGTGAAGTTTCCGATCCAGATGAGCATTCCTTGGCTTATGTATCCAAAATGATCTCTGTTCCAGAGAGTGAATTGCCAAAAGAAGTCACGCAAGAACTTTCTTCGGAGGAGATTCTCGAAAAGCAAAAGAAAATCAGAGAAAAGGTCAGGGAGAGAGAAGTGGCTGCTGCTGCAACAGCACTCGAGAATACAAAGTTGAACGAGGGTGATGATATTTACTTGGAAGCCAGACCGGATCAGTTCAAATGGGAATTTGAGGAAGATGAAGATGAGGAAGACGACCAAGAAGCTGAACGAGAAATATTGGTCGGCTTCACCAGAGTCTACTCTGGAGAATTGTCGAAGGGTCAACGTGTGTGTGTTGTGGGACCAAAATACGACCCTTCATTACCCAAAACGCATCCCACCAATATCGAGCAGCTCACAGAAGATATTGAGATTGAGGACTTGCTTTTGATCATGGGTAGAGACTTTGTGAGGGTTGACTCGGTTCCTGCTGGAAACATTGTGGGAGTTGTGGGGCTCGGAGATATCATCTTGAAGAATGCCACCATCATGTCGGAAGTTCCCGAAGAACAGCCATATTTGAACATAGCATCCACATCCACATTGATTCACAATAAACCGATTGTGAAGGTTGCCATTGAGCCTCAGGACCCCATGAAGCTTTTCAAGTTGGAAAAGGGCTTGGACTTGCTCTCCAAGGCAGATCCCGTTTTGGAATGGTACGTTGACGACGACTCTGGAGAGCTCATTGTTTGTGTTGCAGGAGAATTGCATCTTGAGAGATGTTTGAAAGATTTGGAGAAGAGATTTGCCCCAGGTTGCGAGGTTGTCATCAAAGAACCCGTGATTCCGTTCAGAGAAGGTTTGTTCTACAGTCCTGATGCCGTCCATGTCTCCGAGAAAGTGGTGGTCGACCTAGATGCCGGAGATGTATCCCAAGCAGAGATGGATTTGAAAATCGAAGTTTACCCAATGCCCCCAGCATTGTGCTCCTTTTTGGTGGAGCAAGATAAAGAGATTGGCAACGCCGTGCACTTCAGATACAAGAATAGCATCGACGCCACAGTTCTGCATAACTCTGCATTGAAGAAGAGACTCGCTACTATTTTGGAAGAGCATCCATTAAGCAATGATCTCCTCTCAATTTTCAATGATTCAGAAACATTTGTCAACTGCATCGTTGGATTTGGACCGAAAAGAGTCGGACCAAATTTCTTGGTGGAGTCGCCTCAAAATGGCGGACAATTCAGACGGATTTTCGCCAAAGAAAATGAAACGAAGTTTGAGTTCGAAGGTCATGTTGTTAACGGATTTGAATTGGCCATGAACGATGGGCCTCTCGCTTCGGAACCCATTCAGGGAACCATAACTGTCTTGGAGCGGACCTACAAGCCGGCTACAGAGGAGCTCTTGCTCAACCTTGGTGGATGGGTGTTGAAGAAGACCAAACAACTAATACATCAGTCCTTCTTACGCCAGTTGCCCAGGTTGTTCTTGGCCATGTATACCTGTGAGATCCAAACTCCGCCGGAGGTTCTTGGAAAGGTGTATGCAGTCGTTCAGAAGAGAGGAGGAATTATTGAATCAGAGGAATTGAAAGAAGGTACGCCGTTCTTCACGGTTGGAGCACGGATCCCAGTGATTGAAGCGTTTGGCTTCTCAGAGGAAATGAGAAAAAGAACGTCTGGATCCGCCAGTCCGCAGTTGGTTTTCGATGGTTTCGATATTTTGGATATCGACCCGTTCTGGATCCCTCATACCGAAGAGGAATTGGAAGAGTTGGGTAACTTTGAAGAGAGAGAAAATGTGGGAAGAAAGTACATGAACAACATCCGCAGGAGAAAGGGTCTTTTTGTTGATGAGAAGGTTGTGAAGAATGCCGAGAAGCAGCGTACCTTGAAAAAAGATTAGTTTCTACAAATGATAATGTTACAGAGATGAAGAGCGCAGTACCAAGTGTAGGGCGCACCCCAGAGTCTGTGGTGGGCTCGCGAAAAAGTGTAGTTACATGTGAGAGAACACATTCGAATGTTCACAATAGACAACACGCCCTTTTCAAAGTCTTAATCCACAAATTCATTCACATCCATAAACACGTCTGTGCACAGCTTAGAAAATGAGCATATAATGGTGAAATCAAAAAACAAACCCAAGCCCGAAGAGTCCAAGCCCCACCCAGAGGATGTCCCCCCGCTCACGAAGGACATGCAGAGATTGTTGGATATTCGAAAAGACTCCGAGCTATGGAAACAGATGATCGTCAATCACATGCGGGGAAAGCCTTCAGTTTACCAAGAGAAAGCCACCAGCGAAGGTTCCAGTCTGGCGGCCAGGCTCACGGAATCGATAGATTGCAATCCACCCTCCAGTCAGACTTCGTCTGCGCCAGCATCCGCCACAAACGCTCTTGACTTGCTTACGAAACAAGAACAGCTGTACATAAAATCTCGGCTCGACCAAGTGATAGCACAGAACAATATTCACATGAATTATGACGATCTCAAGAACCTTCTTGAAACCTGCTTCGGTGAGCCCTTTGCAGGATCGGGCTTCGACCCATATGGCTCCGAAGATGAGCTGGGACTACATGAGGGCAATGCCGACCTTCCGGAGAACGAATTGGAGCAAGATGACTATGAAATAGAGGAGGTCCAGGACGGAACGGGGTTTCTGTACGAATATGGACCCACCCATCATATAGAGGTGGAAGTGAATAGCGGGATGCCCCATTCAGAAACACATGATAGCGAGGCCACATGTGAGTTTACGTTCGAATACCACCGTAACGGTAAGCTCGTTCAGTCTAAGCAGATTCCTGCGTCGGGCAAGCTTGAGGACAAACTCCGACAGTTGAGCCTCGTGGATAGCCAAAGTGGGGGTTGCAGCCATAACAGGAAGAACAAGAAGGTTCAGAAGACAAAGAAGAAATCAAACGAGCGCAATATTCTACCCGACTCCGTTGACGATACCCACTGCTTATTTTGCCAGTACGAGGCATTCTTCGGCAAGAAGCCAATTCGGACTATGGAGTGGCTTGAGCGTAAGGCAGAGGACGAAGAAAAGAGACGGGCTCGCATCAAGCAAAAGCTAAATACCGCCAAGATGCGGACCATGAGGAAATACCAACATATAGAGGAAGAAGCTGGGGAATCGGGGCACGATGACTAGGATAATAATGCCAAAGCTAAATAGGAGAACATATTGTGGATCACATATGCTCAATGGACGACAAAGCTAATTTCTCTCTTCGTAATGGTGTTTTCGAAGTACAGTTGTGAGAAATTAAACAAAACCATCATTTTCAGTCTTGCTGTTTACCAATTTTGCTCTTGAGCTCTTCCTTTCATAATAGCCCAAACATAATAACATGTCTACCCCACACCAGATAATATAAGCGTGAAAACGATGATCATTTTAAAAGTTACCATGTAATTCTAACTAAAAAGGTACATTTCAACAATTTTTCAAAAAATCAAACAAGTTGGTGGACTTGAATAAATGTGGACTTTAAGCGTGTAAAGTTGAGACAATAAAGTCAGTATTTATGATTATTTCGCAATGAACACATTCCTTTCAAAATTCAAATAGACTTTAAAAATCCAAATACCAAAAAATAAAAGCCAAACGAGGAATACTTAACTCTAAAACTCTTTTCTCATTTCCCCTACCTCAAATAGCCTGTCTTGACCCTTACATTAGACGCATCCCCAGTGGGTATTACTAGTGAGCTTCGCGCAGCACATGAGATCTCATTCTTCGTAACGTCTCTACGCCTCATTGCAATAACATCTCCTTCACATACAATTTCCCACATGTCGACGAAAAGTGCAACGCCAGCCACGCCGGTGGTGAGACCCAAGTCTCATATGAACGAGGCCGTGACTTGGACCAAGGACTGGTTCAACTGTCATGAGTACACCAAGAGTGGAAACCCACAGACCAAATTGAAGGGGTGGATGAAGAAAAACGCCACTTCGGCAGATACTCCAGCCGTGGCCCCGAACGAAGTCATTAATATTGCCGCTTACAAATACGACCAAACGCCAGTGGTGGAAGATCAAATAGAGGATGTGCAGCCGCAGGCTCTGGGCAATGATGCCGACTTGAAGCTGGGTTTCTCCATGGACAAGAAGGACGATCAGATCTCGTCATTGTCGGGGTTGGGAATGTGAGACGCTTTACATTTCTCCTTTGAATTAGTCGTTCGTTCGTGTATATAAACGTTGAAGACTCCTGTTAAGCTACATAGCTAGCTATATAATTTGAAATGCAAGAAAGAGTTGTGTCTTATGCTGTGCATAATGACGGATGCTCTGTCCACTCTATGCTTTGCATGCAACAAAACTCACGGCTTTTCGGGCTTCTCCCGTGGCCTTGTGTAGCTGCGCGAGCTTATCATAGTCCCATGTTTCTTCCTTTGATAACGTGCTGACCTCGACGCCTTCCTTCATGTGTTTATCGAATATCCGCTTGACTGACCTCAATTGGTTCATCGTTTTTGTGCTTCCTCCGTCGGTGGTGATGATCATGACCGAATCACTTGGCAATCTGTCGTACAATTCTTTCAACCGATCATTCACATCTCTAAGCAACACATCTCTATCTTCACTCGTAAGTGAAGTTTTATCCGGTCCCCTGTTGTCTTCAGTGAGTAGTTTGCCCAAGTAACCCTTTGGAACAGGTCGTGTCCGACTGTTAAATTCCAACTCTCGAAGCGTGACAAACAGCAAATCAAAATCATTGATACCAACTTTGCCATTTTCCACTGCGTCTTCATCGCTTGACACGCCTGTAAGCACAACATTCACAGGATTAGTATCTCTCAAGATAGATAAATAGTCCTCCTTCACGTAATCCACAATGGAAGCTTTTGCGGTGGGCTTAACATCGAGTATCTTTCTAAAGATAGACTCTTCCATAATAGTGCCAAAGTCTGGTCCTTTAAGAAGCTTGAGTTTAATCAAATCCAAACACGCTAACAGGTCCTCCACTGAAGAATGACCCTTTCCGTTTTTTTCTCCTTCTTGAATAGATCTACCCAAGTGATTGTTCGCTAGCCACTTGAGTGCATTGCGGAATGGTGGGCCTCTGTGATGCTCGAACACAATAGAAGTGTCGATGACCCGGGGATGCCTAATCTTCATGACATTTAGGTCGGACTCTAGGGAATGTCCTATGAGAATATCTTGAGAAGATATGATTGATATCAATTTGTCTTGCACGTCCTTCAGCGTGGTGGTTTCGTTTTCTAATGTTTCTTCCGTGATTCCAGAGTACCGAGTCACGTAGTCTATAATTGGCTCGGCTGGCTTAACGTACGTGTCATAAACAACATCGCCTTGAAAGTTTACTACCGAAACACGCGTGAGAACTTTGCCTGTTGCTGACTGACAGAATTCACAGTCCAATGCAAAAGTGTGGGATCCTTCGTGTTCAAATTGCTTGGTTTCGACCCAACCATCCAAGAGTTTATTTTCCTTCGAAGGATTAAGTTCGCTGTGCAACGGGTAATTGAAACGTTCCATTTCTTCCTTTTTCAAAAGCAAATCATTCAACACTAACCTGACTTTGCTCAGCTCCTTTGCTCTATTTTTCTTGGCCTTTGCCGTGAGCGGACCTTTCAAAAGAGCCTGTAAAGGAGAGTGTATGTAATCATCCCCGCCTGGCACCGTTGTAGGAATAAGATTGTCAAAATGAGAATATATGAAATTAAGAGGACTATGGTTAGTCTTGGATTTGTCTAGTGCGAGAACCTGTGGATACTCCTCATTGGCTAACGTTTCAAAGTCGGTGGGTAAAATCCCAGGAAGAACCACCACAAGTGTTTTCTTGACTTTCCATGCTGCATTAATATCCACCAAAGGAATTGGGCGGTTTGAAGACCCTGTAACTGCCTTGACAGTCAAGTTTTTCACATCATTAGTTGAAAACGTTGACTTGCCCTCTGTAGTGTACAGCAAAGAGACACTCTCTTGCTTTGCTTTCCGCTTATGGATCTTCTGGAGTGGCTGTTGCGGGCTTGATGTCGACGAGTGTCGTCTTCTTCTGTAACTGACAGGAGAGATGTTGTTCGAGGCCTCGGGTGCAGGAGATGTCACCATGGTGAACCCAGTTTCGGACACGTTGTGATTTGGGATCTCGGTCCCCGAAGCATTGGAGGTGCCTGTGGGCCGTGATTCTTTATTCTCTGGTGATAGGGGGTGCATCTGGGTTTTTTAAAGGCACATAGCAGTGGAGAATTCACTGAAGCGAACTTGCGAGGTAACATTTGTGCTCACTCATTAGTAGTCACGTGCGCCAAGTGACGTAGCCAAGGTGTAATCCAGATACTGGATTCTTTTATAGTGTATCCCGATATCTACTCGTGAAAAATGCCTCTATACATGAAATTTCCTCAGCACTATAATGTAGTTTACAGGTTTTTAGTCACTGCCCGCTTCAATCTCGGTAGCCTGTATGTTCCCTAGAAGATCTTTAAAGGTGAGAAGCGGAGCAGATTCTCTCTTTTCCTCGAATTTCGCATGGCCCATAAAGTGCAACAATTGACCCTTCTCGCCTGTTGCATCCTCTCCTGTAAATAACTTTTCAAGATAAGCATCGTACACATCACTGAGCTCTTGGAACTGCAACTCAGTTGTCAATAATTTGTCCAGTTTCTTCACCTGGGGTATGGATTTTGCCACGAGTATCAATTTGCTCCAAGTGTCCTCGCCAAGAGGGATAAACTGGTGCATGAGTAAATCGTCAACAATTGATGCTCCATCCACCTTAAATACCAGGTGCCCCGACAGCTGAGCAGTACTCTCGGACTTGATTCTGTCAACAAAATCGAAGAGCGTAGAAGAGGTAAGTGGGGAATTGTAAAGCCCTGAAATGGCCCCAAACAGAGTTCCGTGCTTCAATGCCAAGAAACGTAGAATCTGTTGCGTCAAAACATGTGACTCTGAAAGATGGTCGAGAGGGGAATATCCCTTACACGTTTGGAGGATGCATATTTCGTAGCCTAGAGGAGAGTCGGCAAGACCTGCCGGTAGGCTGACCTCAAACTCTAAATCTTTCGGACCATAAGAGCTGGTCAAGCTTCGTTTATACATCAGGACAAATTTGTCTTTTGTATGGACACTTAACGCCGGTATTTGCTTGACCTGAAGTAGGTCAAGGGCCAGAAGAAGAACGGACATGTCTTCATTCACGAGAATTATGGATAGACTCTCGTATGCATAGTTTAAATTCCGTTGAGTGCGGTCAATGAGATCACCGACGTATTGCAGGAATAAACAGAAATTGGAAACCAAGTAAATGTCATGACTTAGCCCCGAAAAGAATTGTATAGATGTTGATACCGGAGGTTTAGCCAGACAGACCAAGATAATGGTGGTGGCGCGAAATCTCGGAGTTGTTCTCATGACTGGCCGCTGCATCCTGATTCTTTTATAAACAATAAATAATGCTGAGCCCCAAGTGTTTTGGCAACCTGAGACGAGAATGTTTAAATAATTTGTCAAGAGTGAGGGAACAATGTTGAGGGGATGTGTACGGAATGTGGAATTATCGTGCTAACAATGAGGCTGAACGCGGGAAAAACGTAGTAAATATGCGAGACTTATGCGGAAACGAACTCGAAATTTATTGCGAACAATGTAGAAACAAACAGAGAAGTAACGTGCTACTTATATGTAGACAATGGGAAAAGGAAGCTGTAAGGGAAGGTGCAGGTAATGCGAAGTCATGCAACTTACATTGTTAAACGGTTTTTGCCAAGCTTCGCGTTAAGTCCATCTTACTCTACATACTGACCTCAAACCAACAATCGGTGAGTTTTAGCTGAAAGTATACTCTACAATAGCCAAGTCACCTCACCAGGGGTAATAGCGGCTGCAACTGAGATCGAGCCACCTCTTGGCATTAAACAATATTTCAATTACCTCACTATGGAGAGTGTTCGTTGGGTTTCAACACCACTGTCTGTAGAGTCTGTACCAAAGTGATCTGCCCCGGATTTGGGCCTTCTCCTCGGCAATGTCTTGCTTGATCACCTCGACGTCCAATTCTCTTCTTCCGGTATCTAAATCAACTTCATTCAAGTTGATCTGGAGCATGTTCCAGGTACGGTTGTAAGTCTTGTGGCCGGCCCAAAGGATCAATGTCAAAGGCAAAGAAAGACAGTTCTTCCAGAAAGTCACAACATCGGCAGGTGAACCAATTGGCCAGATCGACACCCATATTTGACAAACCACAATCAAAGCCAAAATTAAGAGGCCACTCAAAGATCCCCAGACTCCAAGTGGTGACACGAAAATCACCTCATCCAAAGACCGGCCTTGAGCTGCCAAAGCCCATCTAAATCTGAGATGCGTGTAGCAAATGGCCATCCAAGTAAAGAAAGCGGCAAGCGAGCACACGGAAAAGAACCAAGTAAAGATGTCCGATTCGTTTTCGGCATCGGCAGCTAAGAATCCAAGCAAACCAAAAACACTGGTGATCAAGATGGCCACGATAGGTCTTCCAGCACGGTCAATGTAACCAATCTTGCTAGGAATCAAGCCTTGGACAGCCAAAGAAGCCAAAGAACGCGAGCAACCGTACACGGACGAGTTACCAACCGAAATAACGGCAAACAAAATAACTGCGTTCATAATGTGAGGAAGAACCTTGACTCCTCCATTGTTGATGGCAATGACGAAGGGAGACGTGGAAATGTTGGAAGTAGCATCAAGCAATCTGGGGTCATCATATGGAACCAAACATCCAATGATCACAGCAGTCAAGAGGTAGAACAAGGTGATTCTCCAGAAAACTTGCTTGGTGGCTCTTGGCAAAGATCTTCTTGGGTTCTGGGTTTCCGAGGCAGCCAAGGCAACCAACTCAACACCTCCGAAGGAGAAAGCAGCAGAAATGAAACAAGAACAGACACCCTTAAAGCCGTGGTTAAATGCACCAGGGTTTTGCCAGTACCGACCACCAATGAAGCCTTGGTCACCAACTCCGCAGATGATGCAAAGACCGAAGATTAAGAAACCAATCACAGCAAGCACTTTAATGATCGAGAGCACGAACTCCACTTCACCATATCCTTTGACACCGAAAAGATTGATACTGCAAATAACAACGTAAAATATCGCCACCCACACCGCCGGATTAATCGAGGTATTCCAGTACTGTATAGTAAGGGCACAAGCCACCAACTCAGAAGGAAACGAAATAAGCCACGACAAGGAGTACAAAAGACCAACAGTAAAACCCCAGGAAGGATCTACAAAACGAGAGAAGAAAGCGTTGAACGAACCCAGCACAGGGAACTGCACCGACATCTCACCAAGCGCATTAACAACACAGAGCAACGAGTAGCCAACCAAAACGTAAGCTATGAGCTGACCTGCAGGCCCACCTTGCCACAAGGCGTACCCGTTACCGACGAAAAGACCAGTTCCGATAGATCCTCCAATGGCAATCATCTGTAAGTGTCTTCCCTTCAATCTTCTGGCCAAAGGATGTTTTGACGTGGCGTAGACAGATCTCTCGATGGCAGTCATGTGGGTGGTATCAATTCCATCATCTTCAAGATCGATCGGCTTAAACGAGTCAATAAAGCGGGAGAAAACGTTTCCACTCTTATAGTAATCATAGTTACTTGAGTAGGAGTCCCCGCTTTCAGTAAGAGATCCACCACTTAAGCGAGAAGAGCGATTCCCACTTGCACTTCGGTTAAGAGGAGAGGAGTTGGGGCTGGCTTTTTCAGCCAAAGAATTTTGTTTTTCAGTGGACATCAAGAGAGGCACGCAGTAAGGACGATGCAGACAAAACTTGGACGCCAAGACACTGTTGTTAAGTACTTTCTTGGGAGGACAAGCTCTTCACTTTTTCTCATTCCCTTGCATTGTATGCGATCTTGCATATTAAAACGATGTGGCTCAAAACGCTATAACAAAGGAGCACTTACATCCGACGCCAAGTTCAAGGAACGGTTGTCAGAGGCCATGCGTCTGGGCGTAGCACTTTGCCCTTTAATTTCTCCGGACCTTTGGCAAAAAACTTTAGGAATTTAAAGGGGGGGGGGGGGGTTGGGTATATACAACAATTGCCCGTATCCGTATCTTGATGCGGCCCAGTGCGTGATTTTCAGGTTCCAACAGTCCTAACCCGGCTAAACTTCTGGAGCGAGCGCACGGACGTCAAGTCATGCAGGTGACAGCCTCATGACCGCCTTGCGTGCCCTTCAGCCTCTAGGCACCGCAATACAACTTGGGCCCCTCATTACTACATGATAAAACTAGGGGTAACAAACCCGCTACATTATAACTTGATAGACCCATACTCCTTTCTGACATGGCGTAGCTGCAGGTCCCTCACAACGACAATCAATAATGCGGATAAAATTTGTGGAAGCGCGCAACAATGTTCGTCAAAGCACCCCGAGCATTGATATATCTCAAAATAAACCCTCGAGTTGTATTGATGCACGCGCATGCCCTTTCAGTTGGTGCATGAATTGAAACCCTTTGTGAAACACTCGCGGTGCAACCGTAGTCCAGGCGGTAGTCTAGAGCTTGGCACACGTGACTGTCACGTATTGAGAAAGGCGTGACTTCGCATCATTTCGCTTCTCAGTCACGTGACTGCACATTGCCAACACAAAATTCTTCCCCTTGGACAAAAAATATTCAATTTCATCTTCTGCGGCTTCGTTCCTATTGTCTCCAATGCGCATTTCAGGCCTCAGTGCTACGGGTAAAAACAAAACGTTTATGGTGTATTGATTAAGTATATATGCATTTGATTTTGTCGCTGGTGTGGTTTTTGGCGAAGATGGATTTAAATGCAGACTGTTTGAAATAATATTTCGTCATCCAAACAACGCCACATGCGTAGAGCGCTCCTCCACATAATAATGCACGGCTAGGATTTACAGGCATGACAAAGAATATTTGAGTATATGAATAATGACGGTAATGTAATTGTAGATCGGTAATGCTTTCATTTCAGCCCCGGAGACCATACTTTATATTCGGGGAATTTGAGATCATGCCACTTGGTTTCACTGAAAGTGGTGTGACTCGTGCCGCGATTTCTTGTTTTCCGGATTGACAAATCACGCGATTTGGCAGGTCAGCAATCTTAACGTGGGTGCAAATTATTGGCTTACACAATGGGTCTGCCCACTTCGAACCAGCTTATTCCGTTCCCAAAACATCATGATGCTAAATTTAGCACATTCCACTTTTTACGCATTGGCAAGAACGGGAAGAAACTGGCCCACAATCATCATTGGTAAATCAAAAAGGTCTCTTTTAACCGTCCACACTGAGCAGAACTCTATGTAATCACGGTCATCTAGCTTTGCATTACTTAATGACAGAGGCCCTGTCTCTCGCTCTCGTATTAGCTTACATCGAGTAACGATCGAGGAATGTAGATTTCCGACCGCCACAGACTTAAATAGCCGAAAATAGTTCACAATCGACTCGTCGTCATGCATGAGCTCGATGATAAACGTGCGCTTGGACAAAATCTCGGAGATATTGAACCCCAAGAGATTGCCGAGGTCATTTGAGATAGACACGATTTCCCCTGTACGGCGCCAGATAATAGTTGGAGATGCATTCAATTTGGACAAGTTCTCGTAGTCTATTAGACACCTTTGAAACGACATCTCCAAGAACTGAAAGTCGAACGGCTGAAAGAGCGATTTGTGCGCGCTGATGAAGGTGGGTCTGTAGGACGCGATCAATTTTAAGATAATTAAAAGGTTGTTTGTTTTTGTCTTTTTTTCTTCGCTGCTAAGCAATTTATCGTTGGTGGAAAACCGACGCTTTAAGAAAAAAGTCAATGAATGGTACGACATAGGATAGTCAAAATTCATGATGGTGTTCGAGTAGATGTCCTGGACAGTTTGGTAAATGTGATGCGATATGAGCGGAGACACGTACTGCTTGGCCTCGTTCTGGGAGAGATCGAAGTTGAAGCCACTGGCTTTCGGGGTCTCGTTGTCAGAACTGGTATCTCTTAGCGAGATGAATGGACGAGTATCTGAAACATCAATTTCCGCTTCATTCAAAAACGTCGGCGAAACGAGTGTTTGTGGAGGTGCTGATGAGAATTCTACCGATGGTGAAGATGGCTTGGATATAAGGTCTCCTAGCATCATGTACTCTTGGTTAAGGAAGTTGGAGTGGAAATTCGTATTGTTGGAGAGTGTAGAAGCGGGAGAGTCCCTGGTTTGGTCGAATTCGGCAATACCTGCGAAAGCTGGGTCGGCCATTGTTTTAGGCGCAAGAGTCATGTGGTTCGTGTCAATAGCACTCCCTGGCTGATCTAAAAAACCGAGCTCAGTTTTGCCCAAGCCACGCTGGGGGTATGGCGACTCCACTGGTGCCATGTACTTAGCTCTTTTTCGGGAAATGTCTTTGCACTCATGAGGGACGTTTCTCTTGATGCAATTCTGACAGGGGCGGGAGTTGGAGCATTGGAGATGTTTGGAGCTGCACAAGTTACACGCTCTATGAGCGGGTTTTCGGTTGTTCTTCTCTTCGGGCGTGAGCTTCTTGGTCATGGCCGCTCATGCAAGGTTTATGCGAATGGGGATATATGCTAGATGTGGTGAACAGGTTACTCTAAAGAAAGTATGTTGTTGTTCGCTGCAGAGATCTGGGGTTAGAATCTGGGGTATCCCGGACATTGTAGGAAAAGGCGTGAGATGCGCGAAAAAACAACGTAAGGCCCCGGGGTAATTCGCTTGGTGCACGGGTGCGCTGCCCGTCTAAAATCAGCACAAGCCTATTGGCTCTTTTAATTTTTTGGTTTTGGGTGAAAGTATGAAAATAACACAAACAAGTTTTTGTTGCTTGTTCTTTTTTCAGAAATGAATATGACTATTATGCGTGTGGGTTTTCTCATGTGGAATACCCGGAGAGAGCCCGTGAAGTGTGAGATTAGACGAGCAAAGGAAACCACCCACGGCTTCGGAAAAAAATGAACAGAGGATTGGGTCCAGAGAAGATATTCGGAAAAATGTGATCGGAAAAAAGGTGATCGGAAAAAGAACATACAAAAGCAGGTACTGTTCTTAAAATTGGCTCATAACTTGGCTGCTCATGGACCGGACGTTCATAACCTTAGTTTACGGCGCAGCATGAGGCACGTTTGTTTTTTGGGCAGAAAGGCTGAAGAAGATATACCACACTGGGATAGATGATCTGTGCGCAGGTGCGCACGTTGACATTGCCGCATTCGAAAGTAATTTCGATCTCAAGATCTTCTCCGCATTAGGAAATTAGAGCTTGCAACCCGTTTTGGGTAAAAGTCTTCATGACTTGGGAACCAAAAAAATTCCTGGTTGGAATCTTGGGTGTTTATATATAAAGCCGCATCTCCCTTGTGATGAAAACATCTTCTCAAACTTTTCCATAAAAAGCCCGCCTTCAACTCGCATGCGGCTTCTCTTTCCTTTCTTTCTACTTTCGTTTTTCGCCTTTTCCTCTGCACTCCCCGTTGACGTCACGGCGTTGGCCAAGGGAAATGTGTATGAAGTAAGAGACCTTAATGATGTGGCCCCTGATGCTGTCATTGTTGAATTGGAGAAGAAAGACATTGCAGCACTTACGTTACTCTTCAAGACGTTAAACAACTCGGCCACCATTGGATTGGCAAAAACGGCCTTGAGTGTGTCCTTGACTCAAGATCAGGTATGCAAATTTGTTGGTGCTTTCATTGAGACGAAAGGCTTATCTGCGGTATTGAAGGCTGCTGACCAGTCCGGGCTCGGCCTCGACTTGGTCTTGATGGTCTTGACCCATTATGAAACCTTAACTGGTGTCACCAACATTGTAAAGCGCTACAAGGGTACGGCAACATCCAGTGACTCATCTTCGTCTTCGTCTTCGTCTTCCTCCAATTCAGGAGGTCTTCTTGGTGGTCTTGGTGACCTTCTTGGGTTCGGAAGTCTCTTTAGGCTGTCGCTGAGCAGTGGTTCGGGCCTGAGCTCTACCAATAGCACTGGTTCTAGCGGTTCCAAAGGCTTGGGTAGTCTTTTTAGTGACCTCTCGGGCTCTGGCTCCACCGAGTCTTCCGACACTGACTCCACCGAATCTGATTCTACTGGCTTTTCTAATACCCCCACTGCCACCAACGACCTCTCAGGTCTTGGTGATCTTTTGGGCCTGGGATCGGACTCTACCAATGACGACACTACCACTGCTACTACTGTTATTGCTGCTACCCCTGCTACCATTGCTACCACTGCTACCACTGCTACCACTGCTACTACTGCCACCACTGGCACAAGTGGTTCAGGATTGGGTGGTCTCCTCAGTATCTTGAAACGTGATGACCTTGCACAATATATCGAGCAAGAGGGTTTGATGAACTTGATGAAGAGAGATGATGTGGATACAGATGAACTTATGAACGGTCTCTACGCCAGAGTCGTGGATGAGAACATTTCGGAGATTGAGAGAAGAGACCTTTTCTCTACCATTTACTCGCAGATCATCGGCATTATTGGCACCAACTCCAACATCGAGTCGATCTTCGAGTCCTTGCTGAAATCGGGGTTGGCCATCAATGTGGTGTACAATGCTATCATGGATTCCGGCTTCTACAAGTTTGATATCAGGTTGATTAAATACCTTTTGGACGAGAAACTCATTACCTTGTCTGGAGTTGTTGGTGCTGCCATTCTGTCCGGCTTTCTTACGGGTATTATTGGTGACATTGTAAATAACTCGTCCTACACCACTCTCGTGATCAACTTTGTCTTGGGAATTTTTACTGGTAAAGTTCCTTTGCTTGGTTTGATAATCGCTCTTTTTTAGACATGTCCCTAATGAAATATAATGAGTATAAGAATAGAAGTGAAATAGAGTAGAGAGAGTACTTTTAACATCAGAGTGTACTAGATTTGAGCTACTGCTGCACCGTCTCCACGAAGATCAGATCCTCCTGCCCATGCCACTCTTCCCTTGTCCGAAATGTTTTTGATACACTGTGCTCTGCCAAAAGTCTCCCGTTCGTATGCTTTAATCGACACAGCAACATGTCCCTTTTTCTTGAGCTCTTCAACAACTTTTTCCGGTATTCCCTCCTCTAGATTCACAATCGTAGACGGAGTCGAGACCGGGCCTCCTGAACCCTTGCCAATATCGAGATGCCGAAACTTCTCGTTGGGTTCAAGACAGAACCTGGGGGCATCCAAGGCTTCTTGTGGAGTGAACCCAAAGAGAACCATATTGAGGAATATCTGCACGTGTGCTTGTGGTTGTTGCCAGCCACCCATGCAAGCAACAGAAGCAAACAACTCGTTGGTTTTGGAGTCGGTGATTAACGAAGGAATGATGGTATGGTAGGGCCGTTTTCCGCCCTCCAAACAGTTGGTTGCTCCTTGCAGCAAGTTAAAGTTAGCACCTCGACTCTGCAATGCAAAACCGTAGTCGTTGGGAATGATGCATGATCCAAAGGAGGAAAACACCGAGTTAATGAATGAGCACGCATTCCCTTGAGCATCGGCCACGGTAAAGTACACCGTGTCACATTTGTACATTGGGTCCGGCACAATGTCAATGTCTTCTCTGGCCAAGACCTTTTGTGGGTGGAGAATCTTGGCCTTCTGAGAAAGTCTCTGTTTTGATAAGGCTATCTTCACGTCAATTTCGGAATGGAAGTCAAGGTCCGCAACATAATGCTCTGATTCATAGAACGCAAGCTTCAAAGCCTCGATTAGGATATGGAGATATTCGGTGGAATTGTGTTGCATTGACTTCAAGTCAATTTTTTTCTGCTCTGAAAGTTCCTTCAAGTATCCCAAAGCAAACAACGCCACGATTCCTTGTCCATTTGGAGGGATCTCCCAGAGCCGCTTACCCAAGAAATCAAACGAAATTGGATCCACCCTTTTCGATGTATGCCCACTCAAGTCATCTAATTCCATAAACCCACCCTTTTCTTTGACCTCGGACACGATTTTCTCAGCCACGTCACCCCTATAGAAACCATCCTTTCCCTCTTTAGCAATCTTTTTAAAAAGTTTCGCTAGAGGTTTGTTGTCAAAGATTTGGCCTGCTTGACAATATGTCCCGTCTGAATTGATGAAAGTGTCTGCATTCTTACCACTTTGTTTGATAAGATTCAGCAGAGCACCTCTCCACAAATACGCTGCTATTTCACTAACAATAAACCCATTTTCCGCGAGGTCAATGGCCGGAGCCAAGATCTGGTCGAGACTAACGGCTCCAGAGCCCCACATCTCAATGGCATCAAGCCAGCCTGCGATTGCACCAGGAACCGTGATAGAGTGTACACTCAGGAGTGGGATGCGAAGCGCTTCGGGCCCCAAGGCCCTTTTCACCGCGTCAATTGACGTTCTTTTGGCCGACTTGCCACATCCATTGAGGCCATGGACCTCTTTCGTCTTGTGGTCATGATAAAGCACAAAACAATCGCCACCAACCCCAGTTGAGGATGGTTCCGTCACACAAAGTGCAGCGGCTACAGCAACGGCAGCGTCCACACAATTGCCACCTTGCTCCAAAAGCCGGATACCTGCAGCATTGGCTAATGGCTGGGTGGAAGCCACCATTCCTTTTAGCGAGTGCACGACTGAACGACGAGACCCGAACCGGCCAAATGTGGATGAGTTGTTATGAGCCCCACTCTTGGGCGTATCTCCATGCATTTTGTATATCGTATATCCCTGTAGTATTTAGCTTGGTTGGTTGTATCTGGGGTTACTTGATGTACCCCGCGAAAACAGGCCCTCAGATGGTGGCGTGCGCGGCTCAATTGAAAAAACGGGAATAACCACACTATGTGAAAGAGCCATAACACCCTAGAAGTAAAATAGTCAAAAAAAAATCAATTTCGGAATCTGCAGTATTATAAAGTTCTGCTTGGTCTAGGGGTGTACTGGTCTGAAGTACAGTCCATGCTTCGTGCTCTATACTCTGTCCTCTATGATTTGTGATTTGTGCTCTATAGTTTGGATTTTCTTGTAGTAGTAGAGTGGTGCTTTTGTCCAGGCACGTCCTGGAAAACTGTAGGCGCGACCCGAGACAAGGCTTACTAAATGCCTTTAGCGCTTTAGTTGCTTCCTGGAGGTTTGGCGGCTGGACGCTGCATTACCGACAGGCTTCGGTTTTTGGTTAGTCCATGTTGCAGGTGAGTTTTAAAGTATTGCGATGTCTCCGAGGATGCGAGCCGAGGAGCGACGATTGGGGCAAATTCCTCAGAAACGCCCACTCTCATCTACATGCGTCAGTCCGCGACACGGCGAACAAGTCTAACAGAGGTTCTCTACTTTAACCTCAATAAGAATACATTGTATTTCCTCTGGAGTATTCAGATGCACAGCACATTTCTCGGCTAGGGCTGCAACAATTAGCATTCCGTTTCGGCTAGAAACTCAGGTGGTTTATGCGGCTTCGAAAAGTGCCTTTCTTATGCCAGTAGTTGTTGCACGAGACTCCTAAATTTGGATTTCGGCATGCACGGCGGCCTATGAAGTGAAGGCTACTAAGTGCATCAGTCCTAGGTACGGACTGCCAAGCTTTACACGAAAGAATCCTTACATTTCCGCGCGCTCGTAAATGATGCATCGCCGATGTCTCCGGGTTAAAAATGCTTACGAAACCCTCTTCACGAAAATTATATACTGGTAGGCGTTAAATACCATCATATGGTCTGTGTGCCTATAGTTAGGGTGTTTTATGGCTGGTTTGCTCGATTTGAATCCAAATTTCTTTCTGATTGTTTAGTTGAAGCAGGTTTCTTGGCAAACCGAGAGCGATCTTGATTTAAATGTCGCAACACTGCATTACATATATGCAGTACCTCCGTAAACACCCCGGAAAAAGCTTCGTAGTTGAATATAAGTTTTGACCAAAGAGACAGTAAAAAAGAGAAGAAGCTTAGAAGTGTATATTAGAACGTAGGTCACTTGAATTAAGAGAAAAAGCAAAACAAAAAACAGATGAATTAAATGGCCCCGAACTCAAACATTATCGAGAAGATCAGTGAGGTGAGATGAAAAAGATAAAGAGTCATGCAATCTACACGCGCTTGCAGTTTACCAAACGTTGGTGCCGCGCTATGCATGTCGTACCGCTTGCATGGGGCTTTTCGTGCATGACTAGGGCGTGTTGCATTCGAGTCTATTTTTTTGCAGTTGAACACATCCTTAAACCGTATATAAAGACCCATTGATACGAGGAACATCAGTTATCTATCCCATAAATCACACTTTCGTTAAAAAAAAATGCTTACCCACACTATTGCTCTCGCTACGGCCCTCGCAGTGGCCACTGCTGCTGACAATCCTTATACTATATACCCTTCTGTTGTCAAGACCGCCACCGACAATGGTTTTGCTGACAAAGTTGTCGACAATATTGATGTTTGTGCACACGAGTGTGTTAAAGCCAGCGCGCTCACTACTTCTTGCCCTTACTGGGACACTGGATGTCTCTGTGTGATGACCCCCTGGTCTAGTTCTGTGAGTCAGTGTGTTGCTCGGAAATGTAAAGGGGAACAAGTGGATGGTTTCCTCAGTGCTGCATCTTCTGTGTGCAGTAGTGTTGGTGTTTGGAGTCCATACTGGATTGTAAATGACGCCGCTTCTTCTGCCTTGGCCTCTGCTGCTAGCGAAACAGCTAAAGTTCAAACACCATCAAGCTCAATCCCTTCTTCTACTGCCGCAACTAGCAGCAAGACAGTGCAATCTCAATCTCCTGCAATTACCCTGATCCCAAGCCCTTCTACTTCTTCTGTTGCTAAACCAGCTGCAATTCAAACAACTGCCAGTATCAATGGCTTTGCCGACAAAGTGATTGACCTAATTGATGATTGTGCCCAGGAGTGTGTGAAGCAAGACACTCTTAGCACCCCTTGTCCATACTGGGAAATGGGATGTCTCTGTGTGTTCCCCACCTGGGTAAATCCAGTTGCTGAATGTGTTGCTTCCTCTTGTAAAGGACAAAAGGTGGTTGAATTCTTGAACGTGGCCAACTCAGCCTGTTCTGCATACGGTGTTGCTTCCCCATACTTCAGAATCAACGCTGCTGCTCTGAGTGCTTTGTCTGAAGCTGCTGCCGCAACTGGAGCTGCTCTCTCTTCTACTGCTACTGAGACTCCAGTTTCTTCCGCTGCTTCCACTGATCTGGTTGCTCCATCGTCTTCGGCCAAAGTCTCTGAAAATGCTTCTTCTGCACCAGTTTCTAAGGATTCTTCATCTGTCAATTCTGCTGCTGCTTCTTCTGCTGCTACTTCTTTAGGTTCTGAGGTCTCTGCTTCCAGTGCTTCAGCCTACAGGAACTCATCTGAGGTCATTGTTGACTCCACCACTCTTATTGTTACGAACACTCACACAGTCATCAGCACCATCTGCACCAAGTGTGTTACCTTGACTGGAGAAGTCACCACTTATGCCACTGTTATCGGTGATAGGACCGTCACTGTTACTGAGGAGTGCAAGCCTACCCCTGCCGCTTCTTACACTACTTACACAACTGTTCTTAACGGAGTGACCAAGACCGTCACCGAGGAGTGCACAACCTCTGGTGTTTCTCACAAGACTGTTGCTGGAGACGCTGCCCAAGTTACCTCCAAGGCTGCAGGTGCTCCTTCTGCTGCAGGTACTTCTTCTGCTGCTAAGAACTCTTCCAAAGCTTCAAAAGTCTCTTCTGCAACTGCCCCTGCCATTAGCACGCCTGCGTTCATTGCGTCCAACTCTGCTTCTGGATTTTCGCTCAACTGGCTTTTCTCCGTGGTGGCTGTTTTCGCAGCTGCTCTCTTCTAAACAAAAGTTATAGAGTTAATATATAGTCCTGTCAATGTATAAGCTGCCTTGAATTATATGGATATATATTTGACCTGATATTCTTAACTGTTCAAATCCGGGCCTTTGTTCGATTCATAATGGGTAGCTTACTACTCATGCACCTATTCAAGCCTACACGACCGGTAAGTAAAGAAACGTAACTGAGTCGAGCCATCCTTGCATATCAATGCAAAAAGTGCCGTATCATTGTTAGCTGGCTGGCTTAACATTCCACACTGACTTTACATTGTTGTAGGAATATGCGGTTATGTTGGGCAGGATGCTATTTGGAAAAGTTGCACCCAATTCGTGCGAGGAACGCTATTACGTATGAATTAGATATCATACTAAAGCTTACATACTCAGCAAAGCTTATATTTGGCTTCAAAATTTTTCTGCTATAAGTCATAAAAGTTTCTCTATTTTGTCTAATCAAAAGACTCGTTGTAGGAATAAATATCGGGCGCATGAGGAACCCATCTGTTCTTCTCACACACATTCTTGATCTGCTCGTTGAACATCACTGGGCCACATCCAATGCAGGCAAACGACTTGCGGTATTCGGCAGAACATAAATTGCTGACGGAACTAGTGATGATTTCTTCAAAATCTGGACGGCCGTAGGTGGTGGTAAAGCCTGATCCTGCACTGCACGTTGAGCTTGACTCAAAAGTATGTTCCTTAATTTCCTCCACAACCTTGCTGGTCTTTTCCTGGACCTCTTCTTCGTAGTCTGAAGCATCCGGTACTTCTTGAGTCAAGTGAAGAGAAAGGAGAGCTCTGCCGGAATTGAAGAAGGGTATAAATTCCTCCCAAAGATGATCGTACCATTGTAAGTTTGCGGCCTTTTTCATGGACATGACAATGGTGACCTGAGTCTTTTCGGGGCGATACAAGTAGTCTTCTTGGTCATCTCTTTCTTTGAGTGTTTTAAGCAAGTTCAAGGCCACCGGTAAAGTGAAAGAAGCTCCGGAACCTGCAGAAAAGAAAACAACACTGTCGAATTTGGTGAGTGGTTGATAATTAGCACCAAAAGGTCCATTGATACCCGCTTTGATGTTGTAGATTTTTGGGGCGACAAATCCGGATACCATTTTCTTAAAAGTGCTGACATCTTTGTTCAATGACCTAGTTTCTTCATGGATGTCAGTGGTATTCAACTGCGTAGCAGAGTCGGTAGAGTGGTCTGAACTGTAGCTATAGGCCTCTTCTTCAACGGAGGGTACGATGGATACTTGCGATTCCAAAGTTTCGTTTTCCTCCATCTTTTGCAATCTGCGGATTAACTTTCTAGTGAAGCCCTTGTGGACTTTGATCACCAATACCATCTTTCCAGATTCGGCCAAAGAGGCGATGGTGAAAGGATGGTATGCAAGAAGAGCCACTTTGTTACAATTGAACAAAACATGTTGACCAGCTCTCCAGGTTTCGTACCTGGGCACGAAAAACCTCCACCATCTCTCGTTGTCAACCGTGCGAATATTGATTGAAATGGAAGCACGCACCGTAGTCTCATCTAAAATCTCAAAATCACTCATTCCCTTCTTGGGGTTCCTGTACTTGTGGAGAATTCCGTAAACTCTTGCTGCAATCCGGTCCACCACCAACATGTGCACACCCAAGATGACGGCAGCATGGTTTCCACCATTATGAAAGTATGCAAGCAAAAGCATGATGAAATTAAAGACTCTGTGCTGAGCCAAGAAAAATTCAAAAGCAAAGTTCCGGATGAATTTGAAAGAGGCTATGTTTAGCATTCCCAAGCAACTGAGGGCAATGAAACCAAAGATCTGGGGAGGGATTTTGATCATGATGTAGAACTTCAAGTCTAACCAGTACTTCATCGACAACACCATATGAATAATGGCGGTCAAGAACATGGAGCGGCCCATCCACTTATGAAAGAAAACCGTCTTGTCCAAAGAAAGGCCCGAAAAGGCCGAAATGAGGTTATTTTTAGCCACGAATATTAGAATGGGTGGGATGTGCGCTATGGATATGCGTCCAACTCTCTTACTCACAATATACAGCCAAGGTTCGTAATTGATATCTTTTGTTTCGGCTATACAGAACCATGCGTTGACTCCAATGTGAAAGGCTAGTAACACTAGCAAGCTGGGCTGGAAATAGAGGTGTTTTCCAAAGACCGTAGCTTTGAGAGTTTTATTAAAGGTGTTGAAGTACTTCATGAACACGAAGTACTTCTCATGATTTAGACCTTCGGCTTTCCTGCGTGATCTCAAGACCCAGGGGATCCAGTGGAAGAGCACACCATGTATTGCGGGGAGAAGCACTGATACAAGAACAGATAGGAAAAGGAACTTGTAGTTTCGTTCTTTTTCAACAAAGTATTGTTCGTTAAACGGAATAGCCATTGTGTCTATTGTTATGGTGGGATCACTTCAAGTGGGGAAAAAAGTTTATAGTGTGGAGATGAGAGGATTTTTGGGGGTTAATAGCTGCAGCGGCCGATAACTCCACGTTGCGAGACCAGGTTAGTATTCAAAGTAAAGAAGCAGGACGCCTTGCATACTTAACGCGACATTTTACATATGCAGATGTGCTATAGGACGAGCGATCTGCCGGACAAAGCCGCTACTTTCTCTCGAGACGGACATTTCGGTTTTGACGCACTGTTGTACGACTGAAAATCGGGTGCGTGGAATTATCGGAAAGATCTATGCATTGTGCATACAACTTCCATTAAAAGGCTGGGCGCCTGCACATAAATAAACTCATTCGATATACCCCACAAATCAAAGTAAAATAGTAGCCATAATGTAACTATATGGGATTAAAAGCTTGAGACCTCTGTACGTTATTTCCCGGGTTATGCGGATCCAGTGGCTTCTGTCTTCCAAAACCTTTACGTATTACTCACTGATCTTTTAGATTACACGCGCACCTGCACACACTTAATGCCGCAAAAGTCTACGGCGTCTTGATGCAGGCCTGTACATCGTCTTGCCGAAGTCAAATGCCATTGCACGGACATTATCATTTCCATCTGACAAAGGCTACGCACGTCTGCAGAAGCAATAAATTGAGAAGCCCGTCCTCCTTCCAGAACTTCAAATACCCATTGGTCTTTTTAACTGTATTACACTCCGTACTCTTTTCCCATAATGAACTACGTCTACATCTTCGTCCTCCTCACGTCCGTCTTGGCAAACAACTGGGCTACCTACCCTTCTGTTCCTAAGACTGCATCCGTCAATGGATTTGCTGACCCAATTCAGTCGAAGTTGCCTTCCTGTGCCCAGGACTGTGTGGCTCTCTCGGTTAAAAACACCCCTTGCCCATACTGGGACACTGGGTGCTTGTGTGTGATGCCCCAATGGTCTGGCCTGGTAGCAGAGTGTTTCGCTAAGCTGTGTGAGTCTTCTGATGTGGCTAGTGCTACTGCTTTGGCCTACTCTTTGTGCTCCAAAGTCGGTGCCAATGTTTGGATGATGCCTGCATCTGTGTCTAGTTTGGTCTCCAAGGCTGCTTCTGGTGTAAATGTTGTGGCCGCCAGTACCAGCGAGGGTGAATCTCAGCAGACATCTAGCAATTCCCAGAGTCAATCTGCTGCAATCACCTCTGGAACTCGGTCTTCTAACAATTCTGAAACTAGCTCCACAGCTTCTTCTACGACCGCATCTTCTAGAAGTACTTCTTCCACTGCTAATGGCGCCACTCAGAAGACTGTCGTAAATGGCGGATTTCTCGGTCTCTTGATTGTAGGTGGACTTTCGTGCTTGGTATAAACTTTTCAATTGATAGACCTTCATATTAAACCAATACATAAAAGCATAAACATAAATTTGCAAATCAATAGACGGAAGATAACTTCTGGAGGAGGACCGAGGCCGGAAGCCCAGCTCAAGGTTAGTCTTTTTCTACCCCACTCACGTCCCCGGAATTATCGCCATGGTGCCAAAGGTGAGTGCGTGCTCGGTTACGGTCAAACCCCACCGCGCCGTTTTGGACCCTTTTTTGCACGCAAGGGATTCGGAAAATTCAATAGTTGGAATGATGATTATAATTCAGTTCAAAATTCAATCTCTCAGGCTTAAAACTATATTACGCTAGTTCTATGGCATTTTTTAGAAAGAATGATAGAACTCACAATTAGACATTTTTCTGCGTTTAAGGCATATGCACAATTCAACGAACTCGCGCATCTGCAGTTCTGCGTCATGTATGTCGCGCATTCGGGGCTAATGGGACCGAATCGGAACCGACGTACAGCTTCTAAAATATTATTTTCTTGGTATGCGGCATTGTAGCGCAGGAAGATTGCAATACCTCCGGTTTCGTTCTAAGTCCAGGGTGCCCTGTCAACAATATAAATTGACGTATTCCCCCCCACCGTAATCCTTTCTTCTCCACAAAGTTTTATTTTTCACTTCACTTCACTTCCACTCGCTATGTTGTCCTGTATTGCTACTCTCGCCTCTGTCATGGCTGTTGCCTCTGCTGCTAACTGGGCCACCTACCCTTCCGTCGCCAAGACCGCTTCTATCAACGGTTTCGCTGACAGAATCTTTGATCAATTGCCAACTTGTGCCCAGTCCTGTGTCAAGGCTTCTACTGAGTCTACCCCATGTCCATACTGGGACACTGGATGTCTCTGTGTCATGACCACCTGGACCTCCGACGTGGCTGACTGTTTCGCTGAGAAATGTTCTGGTGACGATGTCACCAATGCCCAAAAATTGTCCGTCGACCTTTGTAAGGCTGCTGGTGTATGGGAGCCATACTGGATCATTGACTCCGCTGCATCGGCTGCCTTGTCTGAGGCTGCTGCCAAGCAAGCCGCTGCCACTACCACTAGTGAGTCCAAGGCTGCTGAAGAGACCACCTCGGCTGCCCAAACTACTGATGAGACCACTGCTGAGGCTGCTAAGACCCAGGCTGCCCCAGAGACCACTGCTGCTGCCACCTCCGAGACTACTAAGGCTTCGGCTGCTCAAAACGAGGCTGCTGCTTCAACCAAGGATGCTGCTTCCACCAAGGCTTCTGCTCCCGCTGCTGACAAGGCTTCTGCTTCTGGTTCCGCTTCTGGTTCCGCTGCTGCTACCCCAAGCGTCTCTTCTTACGTCGCTGGTGCCGCAGGCGTTGTCCCAGCAGCTGTTGCCGGTGTCGCTGCTGGTATTGCCATGATTTTGTAAATTCCTTACTGCTAGACAGTGTGTGCACTGATTTCGGTGACTATTAGAATTAGCTTTTTTAATGTATTTTGTAACCAAATGACTTAGTGTGCGGTGTTTCACCTACATACTTCACTGTACTGAAAGGCCCTTTGTTTCATTACTCTATTCCTGCAGTAAAAGAATTGTTTTGATTTTTTGAAGTGACTATGTAACTGCCGAAAGCTTCAGTGCTCGTCCAAAATAATAAATCCTGTCAAAATTTTGCAACAGTGCTCCTGCACATTTCGGCGAGACTTTTCGAATACCACTTTTCTAGAATTTTCGTGCGTGCGCTGCCCAAAACCGCGGGCAAGTTTTTCAAGCCATTAGAACTAAAATGAGAGTAACCATATATTATTTATAGCTTCCACCTTCAGAGGCCGCTAATATCTACAATATTACACATATTTTTTGTGATGTATTTAAATTGAACTTCATAAGATCTAGCTTGTCGATTGTCCATAAATTTTTACTCATTTCATTAAAGGTTTTACACCAACTCATTTGCACTTTGCACTTTGAACTTAGCACGACCCTGTAATTCACATGACTCGGATCTGTAAAATGACTTCAATTTTTGGGTCTTACCGCAGCTACAGATATTCAGATCTGCAGATATGAGATTCTGTACCTAATTTTGAAATTCTTTGCATACAAGCATACTTTATTTGCACCCCTCATAACCTTTCTTTATTACTGTACGGGAAGACTTGAGCCAAAAAACTTTTGAAGCCTGGAAATTCCAGCTGGGAACTTGTTTGGTAGAAAAATTTGTTTCATGAGATTTTGGTAAGTGCACGTACTGTTACTCCGCATTGGATTTTCACAGGCTTGCCTGCACGTAAGTCCCCACCCCTCCATCATAGCCCAGATAACGTAGCAGAGGTAAAAAAAATTACAGAAAACAGAAAACAGAAATTAAATTGGGACAATCCGCCTTTCTTTAAATCCACCTTGGTACCTTGCCAAAACTTGGGCTCCTCTTCCAGTTCTTCGAGATCGTCTCAGAGCATTGGAAACTTAGCAACCATGCAGTGGTGAACAAAGTTCGCATCTTTACGCATGGCTCGCTTGAGCATTTCACAATAAAAGCAAAGGTACTACGAAAAGACTCTTAAGCGCCCTAACCCACGCCCCGGAACTGCCAAGTATAATCCCCAATAAGACGCGCCTTCGGAGCGACGGAAGGATGGAATTACTGTGGAGGAGAGAGAATGTATAGAGATTGAAATACCTCAAGGGGTTCCCCACAGCTTATTTCCGTAAAGCACATAAGCGCAGCGAATCAACGCGGTATTTCGATTGCGAACTTCTGGATTGGGCAGTGCCGGCACTGGTTCACTCCCAACCGCCACTGCGTAATGCGCACACGTGAAATGCACGATGCGGAGAACGCACTCCGAGCGTTGTAATGATATCACATCAATTGCGGGGGTCTGTTCTCATATATAGTCCAGCATCCTTGGCTTCCATACGCTACTCCTGTCCATTCCAACTTCACCCCAAGTCTTGACTGTTGGCTAAAAGTTCTCCTCTTATTCTCTACTTCTCCTTTATATCCCTGGATTACATCGGTGCCCGCTGAAATGACCGTTAAACCCAACAGAATCTGGTCCCTTACCGAGGACTCTGAGATTGCTACCAAGCAGGCTTGGGCCGCACTCTTGAAGCAGTGGGGCTACGATTTGGACTCGTTGGCCTTCAGCGATATTGAAAATAAGGCCACTTTCGTGGCCTCGAAACCCATCAACGCCCTTCCCAAGGTCTCCAAAACTTCATTTCTTGAATCCGGCGCCTCCGTGTCCGACAGAACGAAGACCACATACGCCAAGCTCAACGGCAATGCCAATTACCTTGAGGGAATTTACGACGAAAGCGTCAAAGTGCAGCCCAAAGAGTCATATGGGCCTCTTGAAAAGCGTAAGACCGCCCTTCTCCACCAATGTTTTTGGGCCTCCATTAGGCAAATCTCCCCCGACAACGACCTTCTCCGTTTCTTGCGAGCCAGAAAGTTCAATGTGGGTCCTGCTGTTGGCATGGCAGCAAACTGCTTGGAGTGGAAGATCGACTCGCACCCAGTGAACAAGTGGGTTAGCGAAGGAGACACCACCATCTACAACTCGAAAAAATACCCAGAGATTATTAAGGCTATGGAAATGGGCAAGGCCTATATCCGGGGTGTTGACAAGACCTCAGGAGCCATTTGTGTGATCCGGGTGAAACAGCACTTTGGCAGTGACTGTCCAGAAAAGGATTTTGAGAGATTGATTTGTCTTATTATCGAGTGGACTAAGGTGAGCTTCAGTGACTACACCAACGGCAATGACGGTGCCAACATCTTGTTCGACATGACGGGTTTTTCGTTGAAAAACGCCGACTTGAATGCAGTCAAGTTCTTGGCCAAGTCGTTCGAAGCCAACTATCCCGAGTCTCTCACAGCAATCTGGATCCACAAGGCCCCATGGATATTCAATGCAGTCTGGAAGATCATCAAGGGCTGGTTGGATCCTGTGGTCGCGTCCAAGATCCACTTCACCAAGAACGCTTCCGATTTGGAGCAGTTCATTGACAAGAAACACATTCCAAAGGACTTGGGAGGCTTGGACGACTTCAAGCCTAAATACGTTCCACCTACGCCAAGCAACAGCGGTAAAAAGGAAAAGGACGACACTTACAAGAAACTTGTTGCGGAAAGAGAACAGTTGACATTGCACTTCATTGACTCAACCATTGCATGGATCGGTGCCAAGACCAAGGAAGATTCCACCAAGTTCTTGAACGACAAGATCCAATTAGGCGCCGATTTGGCCCGCAATTATATTGGCTTGGACCCTTACATCCGCGACAGATCCTTCTTTGACAGAAATGGAGCCATTGGCGAGATACAGATCTGAGTATGTGTCGCGTTCAAAGCACACACACTCGAATAAACGTTATTTATCTTTACTGTATAAATGTAGATGTGATTCTAAATGATTCTATGCGTTAGATTTTAATTCTTTTGATTGCTTTAGTTTCTTTTATACGCAAGACTGAATCTCTTTTTTTTACAAGACTAAATCTCCTTTTTTTACAAGGCTGAATGTCAACATTATCAACAGAGGCGTGGTGAAATCCTGAGCAATCCTCTACGCGAATTTCGATGCAAATAGACAAACCATTCCAAAAAAAAAACAGTGATATCTTACTTTTAATGGCTTGAAGGAAATGGCGATATTGTGGGGCGGCGCTTTGCGGTCCGTTTCAGTGGCGTTCGGACGTGCTCGAAAAAACTTACCCGATTGGGAATCTTATCGGTGCGGGCCGATGGCTCGGGAGAAAAAACTTTCGCACTATAAAATACCGCCGAATTATTTCCTCTTTTCGACACACTCTGAAATCTATGTCACAAATTTCTAAAACCGAATCCCAATCTACCAAATCTCCAGTTTCTGGATCTTTCGTCTGGAGCGAAGTCTCCGTGAATGCCGGAGACACTTTTTTGCTTGACAATGTGAGCGGCGAAGCCCAACCAGGGACGGTGACTGCCCTCATGGGACCATCCGGTTCAGGCAAAACAACCCTCCTCTCTTTCTTGGCACAACGGACGCAATATCTCAACAAATTCAACATTTCCGCCAAAGTATCTTTTAATGGAGTCCCAGTGACCAAGCACCTTCTCCGCCAATTTTCTAGATTCGTGGAGCAAGAGGACCACTTGTTGGGGTGTCTCACTGTGAGAGAGAGTGTGATGTTCTGTGGGAAGATGTCAGAAACAAGCGAGACACAAGAAAACACCGCCGATGTCGTGGACAGAACAATTGATTTTTTTGGCCTCTCCAAGCAAAAGAACACCATTGTAGGAACCCCACTCCAAAAAGGGCTTTCCGGCGGCCAAAAAAGACGGCTTTCCGTAGCAAGCCAGGTGGTGACCCGGCCACGCGTTTTGTTCTTGGATGAACCTACATCTGGCTTGGACTCCAAGGCCTCGTTTGAAGTGATCCAAACGTTGAAGAAATTCGCCGAAGCAGAAAAAGTCGTGGTGATTGCATCCATTCACCAACCTTCGACTCTGACGTTCGATCTCTTTGACAATGTGTCGTTTTTATCGGGCGGTCGGACCGTCTACTGCGGCCCTCGGCCGGCTGTGCAGGACCACTTTGAACAAGCGGGATACTCGATCCCAAACCATTATAACCCAGCAGAGTATATTTTGGAATTGACCAACACCGATTTCGAGCAGAGCCGTGCCAAAGACGGGTTGGTGAGTCACCTTGTGGACTTCCACAAAAAGAGCTTGCACCTTACTGAGTCCCCATTGGAAAAGAGTAGCTCTCTTAATGGCTGCGAAAGTCACGTGCCCGCGACCGCAGGGAAAGCCAAGATTCTCCACCTACTCAATCGCGGCATGATCAAGGCCAGGCGTGACTACTTGGCGTATTATGTTCGCTTGGGCATGTACTTTTGCTTGGCGATTTTGATGGGCACGGTCTGGTTGCGTTTATCCTATAAACAAGAAAACATCCAGATCTTTGCCAATGCCATTTTCTTCTCGGGTGCTTTCATGTCGTTCATGTCCGTGGCCTACATTCCTGCATACTTGGAGGATTACTATTCGTTTCGGAAGGAATGTTCCAACGGCTTGTACGGTCCCTTTTCGTTTTTGGTGTCCAATTTCCTCATTGGAGTTCCGTTCTTGTTTACCATTGTGATGCTTTTCTCTATCATCACCTATTTCATGTGCCACTTTAACCTTTCGGCACATTCATTTTTCATGTATGTGCTCTACTTGTTTCTCAACTTGTTGGCGGCCGAGTCTTTGACCATTTTCATCGCTACGGTTTTCCCGGTGTTTGTTATTGCTTTGGCATTGACGGCTTTTGCCAATGGTCTCTGGATGGCCGTTGGGGGCTTCTTGGTGTCTGCCTCGTCCTTGAACGTCTTCTGGTACTACACTTTCTACTGGATCGACTACCAACGGTATGCATTTCAGGGTATGATGTTCAACCAGTTCAAAAACACCGTCTATGCGTGTGGAGAGGGATGTCACTGCATGTACTCATCTGCTTTGGAGGGCCAATGTCAGATTGAGGGAGTGGCTGTTTTGAAGCTGCTTGGTTATGGAAAGTCTGACAATGGCTTGTGGATAGGCATTATGATCTTGCTCACGTTTGTTTTACGCTTCGGTACTTACTTGGTTTTGAAGTGGAAGAAGTAGTGAGTGATTTTCTTATCAAGATCCATCGTGGTGGCTGCTTACTCTAGGACATACACTCGCACCAATTGAAGATGTGTTCGATGCCTGAGCTTGGTGTGGTCTGCTCGTTAGTAAGGTGCACATTATTTTTATGATACTTCACTTGAATTTCTGCACATTTATATAAAATCGACTCGTGAAAGTGCAGCTGAATCCCCGGAATTGGGACGAAAGCTTCCTTGAAGGAAATAATTAGCACATTTCAACGAACTTGCACTTCAAGTACATTAAAATTTAACCACTAGCTTCTTGGCAGAAACACCCTGTGCCATAGTGTCAAGAGCATCTTGGATTGACGAAATACCTTCGCCTACTACCTGAGGAGGAGGGGCCACGGCGTATGTACCTGCTTCCAAGGCCCGAGGCAAAAACACACCAAAGATGTCTTTTGCTAATTTTTTCTGCTCTTCAGGAAGATTCCCAACTCCCAAGTTGGTCCAAGAGAAGTGGAATCCTGGACTGAAGCCTTTAGGGTACACAGCAGAACTTGCAAACTTTGCGGGCTTGCTTAGTTTCTTCAAGGCGGAAGCAGCATCATCGAAAGAGTTTCCGGAAGCAGCAGCAATAAAGATTCCTTGGAATTCATTCTTGTCAGACTCAATAAAAGTCAGAATGTCTTCCACAATGGATTCACTGCGATAATCAAAAACATGTGCAGCACCCAAACCTTTCACATACTCTGCATTTGACTGGGAGCATGTAGTTAAGACAGTGTAGCCAGAAGAAGCGGCTAATTGGATTGCATTGGTACCTACACCGGATGCACCGCCCCAAATAAGAACCAGTTTTTTCTTGGGCTCAGGGCCAGAAACCTCCAGAAGCTCAAGATTAAGGTGATTGGAGTTGAAAAGACCTGTTGCTGCAGTGAAGATACACAAAGGAAAGACAGAAGCATCTACAAATGAAAGCTTGGCAGGAATGTGGCAAGTGGTGACGGCCTTGGCTGCAAAGTAGAGTTGGAAGGCACCATTTTTAGCATCTGGAGAAAACAACCCTTCAGTAAGTGCTAGGACTCGATCACCAACGTTGAAGTCCTTGACATTGTCTCCTTTGGCCACCACTATTCCAGCGGTATCATGTCCAATCACCAAGGGGTACTTTTGGATGAGAAAGCCCGTCTTTTGAACCAAAGAGTCGAAGGGATTGAAGGCCACAGCAGAGTTCTTGATGATGACTTCATCACTGCTTGGGGTAGGAATTTCGGTTTGTTCAACGACAAGAGGGCGGCCTGCCTCCTTCAAAATTGCAGAAGAGTTAGACATTAGTTGGTGATGAAAAGGATTATTCCTGTGGGCCGAGTTTTGGCCGTCTCGTGCGTGCAGGTATAGGGGTTATTTCCAGTCTTTCTTATCGGCGAAAAAAGATAGATTCGCCACCCAAAACTTCTCATATACTTATGGAACAGCTTAAAAAACCAATAATTATTCCACGGTCCCGAAACTTGGACAAAATCTTAAGTACTTTCTTCGCATTCTAGAAGTTTCAGAAGCAGAATGAAATTAGCAGAAGAAAATTGCATTTTGACGTATATATCCGTGTGCTTATCTATCCTACTCTGCATGCAGGATTTGCACGCCACGAACGTGGGTATAAACACTCGCACCCTGGAATCTCCGTTCCGTGTCGCACTCCTAGATTTAGATTCCCAGCAGCTGAAGATTCAGCGACCTCCAAACAATGAAAAAAGACGCACCCAATTTGTCTCGCTGGCCACACAACCTATTGTGTGCACTCGCAGCAGTCATACTTGTTGCCTATTTATATTGCAGTCAATTGCACTCGCAACCTGCTCCAACATCTGCTCAGACCCAGACTTGTAAAGTGGCGGATTATGTACGGCCCAAGAGCTACAATGCGGACAATTCGTCTGTTTTAGATATAGTTTTCGGGGAATCGTTCAGAAAGCAATCTGCTGCCAAACTCTCAGGAGCAATTAGGATTCCTACCGATGTGAGTGACGATGCGCCACTTGTTGAAGAGGATCCAGAGTATTGGAGAGCCAAGTTCGAGCCTTTTCATGAATACTTGGAGAAGACGTTTCCAAGGGCATGGGAATTCTGTCAAGTTGAAAGGATCAATAGCTGGGGCTTACTTCTCACATGGACCGGATCGGATTCGTCTTTGAAACCCATTGTGTTGAGTGCTCACCAGGATGTTGTCCCCATACAAGAAGCTTCCATCGATCAATGGACTCATCCACCTTATGACGGCGTTTACGATGGAAACATTATATGGGGCCGGGGGCTGGCTGACTGCAAGAACCTTGTTGTGGGTTTGCTTGAGGTTTTGGAGCAGCTCCATCATGGGGGTTTACAACCCAAGAGAACTATCATCTTGGCTTTTGGATTTGATGAGGAGATCGGCGGAGATAGGGGTGCCAGTCGTATTGTAAATTCTCTCAGGCAAAGGTATGGGGAAAATGGACTTTATGCCTTAATTGATGAAGGAGGCCAGAGCTTGGTTTCCAGCCAGGGCTTGTCCATGGCCCTCGTGGGAACAGCGGAGAAAGGACTGCTCAACTATGAGGTCACCGTGGAAACTCCTGGTGGCCACTCGGCTGTACCTCCTGATCATACATCCATTGGCATCATAAGTGAGCTCATCACAAGGTTCGAAAAAAAGCCATTTTCGCCTGCGTTTTCGCCTCGAAACCCAACTTTTCATCAATACCAATGCATTGCAGAGTTCTCCGACCAAGTACCACTGAAGGTGAGACGCTGGATCAAATCTTCCCCAACAAGTCCTAAGGCAAGAGAGAAGGTGGCCGATTATATCTATAATTCTGGTCTCGGCAGCAGGTATCTTGTGACCACTTCACAGGCTTTTGATGTCATACATGGCGGGTCTAAGAGCAACGCACTTCCGGAATCGGTCAAAGCAGTTGTAAACCATAGAATAGGTGTGGAGAGCAGCACACTGGATGTGTTGCAGAGAAACCGGGAGTTGGTACTTGGAGTTGCGCGTGACTTCAATCTCGGCTTAATTGAGAACGGACAGGAAGTCAAGCCAGATTCCGGCTCAGGATCAATTTCTGTGGCGCAGTCCTGGGTGTTGGAGCCCTCACCACTTACTCCGGTCTTTGATGAAAAATGGAATATTCTTAGTGGCTCAATCAGACATGCTTACGAAGAAGTGTGCAAGGGCACCATGCAGGAATTTGATAATTCAACCATCATTGTTACGCCGGGCATGGCTGCAGGGAACACAGACACCAAGCATTATTGGGGTCTCACTCCACATATCTACAGGTACAGACCAGGGATTGTTCCCACCGTGGAGACTCATGCCCATGGCGTGAACGAGCGTCTTTATTTCGACTCCCACTTGCAAGTCGTGGCCTTCTACTACGAGTATCTCCAGGTGGTGTGTTTTGAATAAGCGAGGAAAGACTGCACATAGTGTAGGCCCATATTTCCACAGGCCAAAAAATATACTGACTTTCGAAAATAGGCAAAACTAATTTCCAAGAAATATACATCGGAGCTCAGATTTAGCAATCCGCACGACTATACACCCGCAGCAAATCTCGACTCCTGCGAAGTTTTGCATAAAAAAAAAGAATCTTCAAGCGCAGAAATTTGAGCGGTTTGGCATTTTTGCTAATAAAAACTCTCGGCTTGTTTTAGGGAATCGTGCATGGAGGGGGTCTAGGTTCTTCGTAATAGCAATGGCGTTGTTTTAGTCATCAGGTGTCAAGCTTAATGTAAATTGGTGCAAAGAACCATGAAATCTTCAATATATTTGAAGCTTTTGGAAATGAGTCACGTTTTAACGAATGTTGGTGAGAGTATTATTATGGAGATTGAAACTATGAATTTTACACTTCGTAAATTTTCATTTACTTGGAAGTAAATGTCACTGGTGGACCTCAGCTAAAAAGTTGCTTTCGACTTTGGTTTTCGAACGTTCACGACCGAATAGGTTAAAACGCACTCAAAGATAAGCGAGGTATCACGCAACCGCTGCGTGTTCGGAAAAATTATGCAGACGTCCGCGTTAGGTCGGGTGTTCTGCAGGCGACGTTTAATGCTCATCAGCTCAACGCTCGGTCGGGAATAGTATACAGGCCTGACAATACATGTATCACTAATTCTACTGCTTGTAGAGAAATCAACAAATTGAGAAAACGACCATTCGGCACAAATAAGTCATCGCATCGTGGCAGAAGAAAAATAGAAACTTTTTGAGCTGCCGATTTTGCCGGTATTTTGAACCTGCCTCGTTATACAGTCTTGTGTGTTTTGGTGTGGTTGAATAAGATTTTCTTGTAGTTTAGTAATGGTGCATATTTTAAATATAGCATCATCTCGCGTAGATTCATCTTAAATGGGAAACGTCTCGTCCAATGAAATGCTTGCTTAAGGTGTCAAACGGAGTTAATGCTTTTAATACTGTTACTTTTTCAAAACCGAATACCGTTTCTGATCGAGCCACGGCCTCAGAGAAACCTATTCTAAATAGATCAAAGAGAGCCCCAAGCTTAGTTGTGAGCACGTGTTTTCTAGATTGGTCTGACGTCATGCGCGAAGTGTAAAATGGCGATAGCACTAGACCTAAGATTTGATTGGCCGCGCCTCTAGATCTGGACTAACAATCGACTTCTCTATCTCGGGTTGCAAAAGATCCAAGACCACATTGGCCCTGATAGTCAGTACAAGCCCTTGATATTCAGCACAAGCAAAATAGGAGATTGTAGCATCACCGAAAATGTCCTTGCACAAATATTTTTGTTAGGAGGGAACATAGGATTCGTAAACCAAAAGAGATCTTTAATGCGGCATATTTTCTTCTTCTGCAGGGTCGAATGGACTGCGAATCACAGTCTGTCATAGCCTATACATGAGCACATTTTCTCGAATCAAATTTCTTAATCGAAGTCATGCATAATATGCGAGTCAGCTTTACTTAAGCGCCTTTCTTAACGCCGAAGCTTTGCTCACTTCATGATAACCACACAGGCGCGAGCTTTCAAGCACAATTGAAAGCGTCTCCGGTTCAATGATTCGGTAAGGATGCTTGAGTTCCTGTTAGCTTGAAAAACTGCCTTCAATTTTTCCGAAAATGAAGCGCACGCTGCTATATTTCTATGATGAAGCGCTTGCTCGTACTAGTGGTCGTAGCCACATGTCGATTAGTTAAGTTTGGGACTTTGCGAGCCTTCTTTTTCATCTCCCTGTATATTTGATGCATGATCAAGCTTGCACGAGATGAAGCTAGCGGCGGCCCTAGGGTCTCAACAGTCCAAGGGGGAGGTTGCACAATATAGTGAGGTGTACACAGTCTAGCTATTGAACGAATATTAGAAAGACTGCCTTTTTCTCCTGTTTTTCTTTTGTTTCTCTCTTATTTCTCTCTTGTTCTGGAAAGTAATGTATTATGGCGATGCTAGTTTAGGTCGCAGTAAATGTCGGACTTACAGCAACAGCTTTTAGCACAAAAAGAACTGTACAGGTACATCGCATATTTTCATGCACTTGAATCCCTAGGTACATGACTCTAGTATAGATATGGAACGCAGTTGTGGCTGGACTAGCCAAGCCCTACGATTTGCCACCGCATACATATTTATTTAAAGCCCCCCAAATTTTACGATGAGTTCAGTTTTTCCTCCATTACTTGCCCATGCTACTTTTCTTTTTTCTATCGCTCTTTGCACGGGCCCTTGCCGATATTGGATGCATGCCTGAGTCGGTTGACTCCCAAGGCTTCGTTGTCAATTACTACAAGTACCCTGTCAAGAACGACGCGGGTTGGAGTGATGACTTTTTCACTTCAGGCTACAAGCAATTCGGTTATTTGAAACAGACTTCAGGAGTCACTACCTCTGATTTCTCAGTCACCAACAAAGCTACAGTCGTGAACGGAGAAATTTATGGGCAAAGCATCACAGCCACCAACTACACTTTGGAATTGAGTGGTTTTTTCTTGGCCACTGAAACCGGCACTTACACTTTCACTCTCAATGCAGACAACGGTGCATCCTTGCAATTTGGGTCGGGCCAATCGTGCTGTAACGACGCAAGTGGAAGTGTTACTGGCAACTTCAGCGTTCAGACTCTTGGGCCCGCTAGAGGCGGAGGCGATGTGAATGCCAACTGATACAAGGTATCTTTCGACTTACAGGCTGGTGTCTACTATCCTTTGAAGATTGTGGCTTTTAACTGGATGACCAATGCTGGTCTCAAGACAACATGGACAACTCCCAGCAATGTTTTGAATCGGGACATTGCTTCTCAGATTTACCAATTGTCGTTTGCAAACTCGGCTTGCTACACCACCTCTGTGACTTTGATTTGGACAAATTCTTATACTTCTACCACTACGCGGACTGGTAGTTTAACAGACACTGTCATTGTGGAGATTCCAAAGGCCACGACAACCGTCACAGATACTTGGGAAAGCTCATACACTTCTACTATCACTGCAACTGGGCCAACCACTGATACAGTCATCGTTGAGGTGCCAAAGGGAGCTGAAACCGTCACTAGCACGTATGCTGGATCCGTGACCACAACTCACATTATCACCGGCGACAACACCGATACTATCGTCATTGAGGTACCAACACCCACTGAAACAGTTACCAGTTACTGGACTGAGAGTTACACCAGTACTGTTACTGCTACTGGTGGACCCGGCGAAAACAACACCGTCATCATCGAGTTACCGACCCCAATTCTGAGCTACTCCAGTTAAGATTCTTCATCGGAATCAAAAAGTCAGTCTAGTCTGATTGTGTCAACATCTTCTAGTGATGCTTCTGCATTGACGTTGTCCGAATATCCTTCATCAGCCCCATCTGAGGGTTTCCCGACTTCCTTTACTGTGCTGGCCTCGGCATTTCCTTTCCATAGTAAAGGATGGAATTCGTCTTATGTTCCCAGCTCAACTATTGAATCTTCTTCAGGAATAGGATTTGACACCAGATCGAGCGTGTCTAGCGCTGCACCAGCTGGACCATCCGAATCATCAGACTCACAAACCTCTTCTGAATTCGAATCTGGATCTTCTTGGATTGCATCAATTATTCCTAGCAGCACTACTCCAAGCTCAAAATTAAGCTCTGAATCTAATGCTGCCTCAGTCAGCACCACACCTGCTTCTGGAACCATTACTAAACCTAGTATCAATCTGGAAGCTGGCAATGGTGACACTATCACTTCTTGCACTCTTTGCGAAGCTCAAGGAACTGGTAGTATCTCCAAAACAGACACTACAACAGCCACCGGTGCCAATGACACCACAGCTGAAGGCAGTAACAACACCATTTCACCAGAAACTAAAACAGGAACAGAAATAGAGGCTGTGGGTTCGACCAAATCTACTGCCTCTACATCAGGTGAGACTGGTGTTTCAGGTATCCCAGGTGAGTCAGGATCTAATAAATCAGGCAAAACAGGCGAAACAGGCAAAACAGGCAAAGCAGGGACTCACACCAAGACCAAAGCCACTTCGGCACCTCATGGAACGTCTGCTCCAACTCACAGTCTCACCACTTTGGCGTACTCGTCTGCATCATTAATTGCTCCGTCTAGTAGCACTGGAATCTCCAATTCGCTACCTATGATTCTTGAAGGACTGGCTTACAAGAAACAAGGACTTTTCTTCATGGTATTCTTACCAATCTTGACTACGTTTTTCTAAACCATGATTTAGATCCAAACAATTTTGTTCCCAACTTTCGAGCTAATTTTAATTAATCAAAAAATATACCAACATACCCCGTTAATAAATTGATAGACTTTCGGTTTCCGAATATACACATTTTTTCATATTTGAACGAGGTAAGGCAGTAAACAATAGTGATGCTCGCAATCCGTTTGTCCGAAGTTGTATGCAGTTCGCGGACCAAGAAAGCTATGTGCAGGCAGTTAATGTGCGCAGCGTGCACGGCATGCACGGTCAAACTTGGGTATCCCGATGCGGAGATTTGATGCTCGGATGCGTGAGATCGGATGTGTGAGTCTCGCGAGTTACGGGGATTTATTATTAATAGAAAGTTCACACTCACGTCTGAGCGGCATCCAATCAGCTTAGTCGAGGACAGGAAATCAAGGAAATTTAGTGTTTTTAGATATCGGCAGGAAAGCGAGTAAGTGAGATGACAGCTGGAGTTCCACACTTATTAGATTTTCTAAAGACCAACGACTTCACAGTTTGAGATTATGCAAAAGTATATCGTGTCACGCAACAGCATACATGGTTTAAAAGAACAATGCAGATGGGGTATCCAACAAAACACGCACGCCCAGGTAGAGCATAAATTACGCGAGAAAACGTGATGTTAGCTTTCAAAACCATTCAAGAGAAATGCAAATCCAAAGGCTCTTCATGTAAAAATCAGGTTTCAACCCTTTTTGCAATGAAATGTCGAATACGTTTAGTTTTTGTCATTTAGGATATGTCACTATGAACCAGCAATCTCAAAATTCAAATAATTGGCCAGGTCATGTGACTGCGCAGTTTCACAATGAGCGATAAATAATCCAAAGATGAACATACCGTGTCGGGAATAAGCATAAATAATTTTGGGTGACCTGCCTCAGAGGTATTTGTAATGTGCTCGATAATTGAAGACAACTTTGAGATTTCTATCTTTTACCCCGAGAATGTGGTGGGTGAGATTCCTGTATGTCTTGCATTCCTCCATATCAGAATATTAGACTCGAAGGAAGCCACCCAGTTTAAACATGTTTAATACGACACAAGCAGCCAGAATATCTTCTCTAGTTGAACATTAAAGGAGTTTTCAGATGGCCCGGGTGATTCACCATCTAACACTTGTGGAAGTAAATGCTACATATAAATGTCTGATTCCCCGAGATAACACCAATCTCATAAGTCAAAGAAAGAAACCATGCTTTGTTATGTAATCAGGCCGTGTTTATTCACTTCACCCATTTCTGTGCAGTCTGGACTCGCGCACTATTCAAGAAGTGACATACGCTAATACCCGGTCTCATTGCAATACAAAGAAGCAGAAAGAGTGGTAAGACAAAATGAACTCTATGGCAAAATTATCGAATTTGCAAAATTGCATCCAAGCTTAAGGCAATTGTAGTCTCACCTAATTGATCAGGTTTACAGCTAAACTGCAACTAAAACGTTTCAAAAAACACGATCTTGGCCCGTGTGTAGAACAAAGGATCTTGAAAGGGCAATTAGCAATTATGCATATTGTTTTGGAGACAATGCGCAAGCACAATATGGCTGCTTCAAAACACCAAAGAAATTACATTCCTCGGCAGGTTTATAAATAAGACCATGCTTGTATTCTTACCAAGAGCTTAAGAAATCACCATGTATATCGCTCGTTTGATTCTCAGCTTGCTTGTCAGCACTACTGCGTACGCAGATTCTGTCAACAACCCATTGATTATATCCGCATTAGTTGATGGCACTTTGGTACCGCTCCACGGGAGAGATTTTCAGGGCGTGAGCTGGCTTTCTTATACAAAAAACCCAACCGTCCCCGCTAATTTCGTCTTGAAAGATAGACACGCATACTCTGACAACGAACCTCATCCTGGATACGTGGGAATATACGAATACAATCTTGCTTTTGGTCCCGACGTTAAAAAACTCACCTTTTCTCAGGGTGGAAAAAAGGAGAAATTGGAAGGTAAGTTCTTCGCGTGTGAACTGTATTACAAGAGCGATGTAGTGGTGATTTCGCACAGGCGTTCGTCTGATCCACAAGCCCATTGTTTTTTGGTGGATATATACTTGCTGACTTCTTTTGATGAAAAACCTGAAGAAGAAGAAGAAGAAGAAGAACAAGAACAAGAACAAGAAGAAGAACAAGAACAAGAACAAGAAGAAGAAGAAGAAGAAGAAGTTCTTGGCAAGAATTTGGATGTAAAAAAGAACAAGGATGAAGAGTGGAATATGTTATTGGCTGGGAGGTTTAAACATGAAGTATCAAATGACAAGCATGTTGTCAACGATGATGAAATGGATGTTGGTGATAATGCTGCTACGGTAGATGAGCAGAGTGGGCACACGAAAGATGAAAGAAATGGTCCTGAGAAACACGGGAGTGATACACCGACGTCTGATGAAGGCAAAGATTTGCTGCTGTTTTCTGCGGAAGTGGAACCGAAAGTGGAAGAAGATGGAGTTGAAGAAGATGATGAGGGGAGCCTATTTGGAGACGAAGATGGAGTTGAAGAAGATGATGAGGGGAGCCTATTTGGAGACGAAGATGAGAAAGAAAAAAAAGTTCTTGACGAGAACCTGGCTGTGAAACCGATTGAGAGTGAACATGTGCTGCACAAAGTAAATAAAGAGGCAGAGTGGGAAAAGCTCTTGGAAGAGGCGCATAGTCTAACTGAAAGGCATGAAGATGGAAAATCAAATGACGAGCAGGATGACAACAAAGATAAAATGAACGACGGTGATAATTCTGCTAGGGAAGATGAGCAGAGTGGACACGTGAAAGATGAAGGAATTAGACCTCCGGAATACGGGAATACCACACTGAAGCCTGGTCCAATATTCACCCCTTCTTCTGATGAAATACGAGAGGTTGAGGAAGATTCACATAAGTATGACCAGAACATTACAATTAACTCTGCTGGAAAATTTCAGCATCATCGTGATCCAAATGACGTGTCAGAAGGACATGGAATTACTGTGTCTGGGCCTGCGGATTCCAACAAAAATAAGCAGTATGTGCCAGAAAAAGATAGCAAACCCGTCCTTAAAACAGCTGAAGACATCATTATTAAGGAAAATGTGAGTCCCAAAATTGAGGAAGATAAAAAAAAACATGCCCCTGAGAAATATGTGAATCTTATGGTTGAGAAAGATAAGAAACATGCGTCTGAGGAAGGAGATAATAAGTGGCTAAAGTCCTCAAAAATGTTCCCAAAGAGTGTCTCCATGGCATCGAGCAAAATCACCAATACTTCTTCTAGTGCCACTCATGATAAGCTGGTAACATCTTTAGCTGAGAGCGATCGGCCTGCTTACGATCACAGCGTTTTTGAGGTTTTAGCCTCAGAGGGCACCAGTGCGTTTAAATTTAATGCCTCCAAAATGTCTGGTGCGCCTAAACCTTCCAAATCTAACATCTCGGGTAAGACTGAAAGCTCCTCTTCCGATTGCGTCGAATGCAAAAGTCACTCCAAGCTTAACTTAACAAACATGGATGCGGCTGTTCAGTCCGCCAAGCGGAATGCCACCACCGTCATAAAGGAAACTACTGTGACTGCCACCATCTGCAATGAGTGTAAAGCTGCTTTCCCCATTACTGTGTGGGAAACCTGCACTGACTACACCACATACTGCCCACAAGAAACCACGGTGACCATCACTGTGTGTGATAAGGTATGCAACCCATCCACCGTGACTGTAACGACTGCTACCACCTTGACCTTCACTGGGGTGTGCATTGTTCCCGAAACCACCACGATAGAAGGTTCTTCTTCCAAAAGTTCTACGACTACTAAGGAAGGCTCCGGTCCCAGAAACACTTCTGAGTCGTCCCCCGCCCCGAAAACCCCATCGCAGAGCGTCAAGGAAGAAAACTTTATCGTTGAATCGAGCAAGGCCTCCAATTCTTCCAAGCTAAACAATGCATTGACCACTACAAAACCAATGACGGTTTCTAACGGTCTCAAAGCAGATTCTCCTTTACATAGTTTCTCAAACATGGCCTCCAATGACCGCGAGTCAAAGTTTATTGGTGACGAAAAAAATACCACGCAGACTCTCACACGCACCAAAACGATTGAAAACGTTTCTACATTCAACAATGCCGGATCCAGAAATGCCGTTGGTGCCTGTGTTCTAGGCTTTATAGCTTTATTGTTGTGATCGCTATGCTTATTTCGAGGTCATCTACTTTTTGCCAAAAATAAAATTGTTGACTGTGAATTTTATTTGTTTATATTTTTCTAAGGCTATATGGTAAGTCTTATTGTTTTGCCTAAGGACTTCAAGTATTAGCAATATATTGATGAAGGTAGAGTGTTTAACTATAGGGAACTGATCTCTGGTTCCAGTACCTCAGTTTGGTGTACCAAAGTAGGTTTCTCGCGCTCAGGTGAATTCAGATTGCAAATACCACATTGTTCTTACCAACATCATAATATTAATTGAAGAAGCCATAAAGCAAATTAATAACTCCGAATTATTTCAAGGGTGCTGCTGAACTAGATTTTGTGAGAATATTTAATAATCACTGATGGTTCAGTAGGGCCCAGACCATGGAACGTGTCCCCGAACAAGAGGTAAAAAATATACATGGATCATATGTTTCATGTGTCGGTTATCGAGGGCTCGGGTACTATATAAATAAAAAAACAAATAGTGATGCTTTTCCTCTGGTCACTTGAAGAAGCTTCGTACAATTCAAAGGTATACACTCCAAATAATTACGTGCACCAAGCTCATAAGAACGGACTATATCTTCCGTTATAGTTTTGATCCCGTTATAGTTTTAAATCCCGTGCACCTCCACTTTGTAGATCGCTTTATTTGGTGATATGACAATATCCTTTTGTCAATGGCTTGGTTACCAAGCTGATCATTGGCTCCAATAGATCGTAGTATATGCATACATTGTAAGTGTGGTTTATTTCAAATTACAGTTCCTAAAAACAGCCTCTGACACACAATATATATTGGTCTGAAGGCAATGAGTGACGTCCAAAACATTTGGCTTGCTGCGCTGGACATCTTTTGTCGGTCTAGCCGCACTATAAGTAGCCCGCGTGTCCCTTCTTTAAGAGCATGAAAACTGGGAGACACTCAAGTTACCCACACCTCATCCAGACTTTACTATTTTCGCCACAACTGCTTGAGGTGACTTGAAGAGCCATTTCTCTACCACAAAAGAGTCACTTCAGACCTCACAGCACTGAGTGGAGGATATGTGGGGATCTTGCTCATTTAACTACGAAAGGCCTGTGCTTTTAGTGCTCAGAGACGTTGCATGTGTTTAAGACCTATTCCAGCTTACAAATAAGTTTGAAGCTGAAATCCGTATGGTGGGACTGAAGCTGGATAGTCAAGTGATAGTGGTATTACCTGTACAATAAATTGAGCAACAGCAGTTGGTTGTGCGGATTTAAATCAAGAAAGCTTTGTTTTGCTAGGAAATTCAACTCTCGCCATAGGACAAAATAGCCAACCGTAAAAGACGTGTACTACCCAATGATGTTTGGGACCTGTACGAAAGAAAATACTTTTGTCCTAATAGAGTACTATGGGGTGTACTTGTTGTGGTTTAAAAAAAAAGGGCAAACCTAAAAGGTAAATAGAAAAATGTATACATATGCAGGGCAGTGGCAGTATAGTAGTAATGTATTATGCGAGAAAGGAAGGTAGACAAGGTTAAGCCAACTTAGATGTTGTTGGGTTACTTTTGTATTTGGAAGTATTGGTATTGATGAATTTGGTAGTACGCTTGAACTAATGTTAAGGCTATTTACACCGCTTTAGCGGTGCGCGGCGAATGGCTGCAAAAAGGCAGTTATGCAGGAGTGCCGTGGGACAGGTGTGTAATAGTTCAGCTATAACATTTTAGTCAGGGTGTAGCTTATTTGTTTGGCTACATTCATGTGAAATTCATTGAAGCTATCTACGTCTCATTTATTCTTTGCGTGAAGCAAGCTTTAGTTTATTTTGGTTTTTTGCATCTCTCCCAAGTCTCACCACTGGCCTCACCAGCCACTGTTCTAGTATGTAAATGCGAAGTCAATAATGAAAAAACCAGTCTTGCTGTCCTGGCAATTTTTTATGGCGTGGTATGCGCACAGTTACGTCTGTAGCTTTGGCGGAGCTTTTCAGCTCGCAATTAAGCTATTCAATGCGCAAGCCTGATAATTGTCACATCACGTGATCACTATAGAGATTCACTCCACTATAAGAGGGGACGCGTCTTAAACATAAATTATTCCACACAATAGAGCGGGAACTTCTTTAGGGTGCTTCATGTATCAGGACTGCTTGAAGCAATTCTGCTCTAGTGAAGCTGGGACCCCCAGAATCATTACAATAACAGAATGTCTTATTTCCTCGAACTGCATCTAGTCTCATGCTGCATGTCCCCGACCACGAAAATTATTGTTGGCTGAGAATATCACTTGCTTTAGGGGAGGAATAGTAATGTCTCAACCTTAATTTGTCTTGAAATAGAGTTTGAACAAGATATATTTTTGTCCAAGTGAGAATATTGTCGTGGTGCGAACGATGGAATTATGTCAATTCCATGGCAGGATGCAGACTCTTGTGTTGAGGTCTCACTGCAGAATCGAAAATTTTACGGAAATAGCAATACACTATACTTTAATTGATCCAACATGCAGTAATCTTACACTTTTCGAGGACAATGAGCTCATTTTGAAAATAAGTGGCTTGATAAGATTTGTCAGTCACGTGACCCTGTTATAAAGTAAGACATGTCTCTTTTTTTTATTTAAGAGTTTTCAAGATATTTAATGAAAGCAACTCTTTTGCTCCTCGTCTCCATTTGTCCGGCAAATGCTTGGAAAAAGTCATATTTTTCTTTGGCTTTCTTTGGAAAAGTCAATGATACCTTTGTTCCGCTCACTGGCAGGTCTCCGGGTGACCTGTTTGGCGACTTGAGTGTTTTTTTATACGGTGACTCGAAAGCTAAACCCGTCGAGTCAACAATATCTAAAGACCACGTCTTCACTTTTGAATCAAATAGTCCAGGATTTGTTGGGTTCGACCGGCCCTTTTTCATATTTAGTCCCTCTGTTCGTGCGGCTAACTTGAATTTGGACAGTAACAGAAAGGTTCTCGATGGTCCATTTTACTCGTGTAATATGGCAAACAGCAATGAGACTGATATATTGCTGAGATCAACAAAAGCTCAGACTGAGAATTGTTTCGAGGTAGATATCTACCTCTTGCCTTACAGCAGAATCAAGGGGACTTCAGCAATAGATGTCTCTATGCAGGAGTTTAAAAAGCATGGACCCGAGAAAGACAAGAATAGAAGTGCGAAGTCCTTTTATAAGTCTCTGGATGTACCAATGGGGTTTTTTGTAAAAGTTGATAACATTTTGGTACCACTTTTCGGACAAGTGTTTAAATTTTTCAGAGCCGATACAAGTGTGTTGTCGTATGGAGAGTCCGGGGGCACCCCTGTTCTGTTCACCTTACGAAATGGCTTTGTTCTGACCAAAATTGGCAACACCCTATGGTATGTGGGTTTTTATGGAGACGTACTTGTCTTTGGTCCTCAAGTTCCAAAGACTAAAATGAGGTCGAGCAGTCAAATGAGGGTTCAAAACAATCGCTTTTATTCTTGCCGAAACCTCCTCAACAAAGACCGTGTGATTAGTATCAAGAAGAAACCTTACTGTTTTGCAGTCAGTATCTATCTTTTACCTTATAACACAACTAATCCGACTGGCCATAAAACATTGTCAGTGTCTGAGCAGAATGAGGGGCTTGAGCTCGCGTCTGGTGCAAATCCTTTGGGTGAAAGTAAGCTTGATCAAACTGGAGCATTTAATTCTAAGGAAGAAGAAATATCTGCACAAAGCAAGACTGGAGAAAAACCAGTCAGGTTTTATGAGTGGTATATTCCTGGGGAAGATTTGAAGGGACACGAGAGGTCTATACCTGAGTCCCTTGATATTTCAATGGCCTTCTTTGTACACTTTAAAAACTCCCGGGTGCCATTATGCGGCCGTATAATCTATGAATTCAGAAAGGACCGCAGTGTGTTATCGTATGGAAAGCCACTGTGTACCCCTGTTGTTCTCAACCTCAAAGATGACTATGCTATTACTAAAGATGCAGTCAGTCCAGGTTACGCGGGTATTGAAGAAAAAGGGTTTGTTTTTGGCCCCACCGTTCGCCGGACTAAATTGCATTTGGATGCTCAAATGAGACTTCGAAATTATCATTATTTCTCCTGCCAGAGCTTTGAAGAGTCCATGCGCGTGATTACAACCAGTGACGAATTTGATTTTTGTTATGAAGTGGAAATATATTTTTTGCCATACAAAGGGCCACGGGAACAGGTTGGTTCACTTAAAAAGAGGTCCAACGGATGGCTTAGGCCTGAAAGGAGTATTTCAGGGCATTGGAACAATCAATGGGAACTTAAAAAATTTAATCATAAGTTAAATGTTTAAGAGAGTAAATCAAAGTAAAGCTCTATTGAAGTATCTCCCGTTTGGCTGCATACGTAAGAGTAAATAAATTCTGCACGACCACAGTATAGTGCGAACCGAGGCATGGTCATAAAAATCTATACATAGAATCATAAAAGAGGAAGCAACAAATATATATATATAACTATCAACATTAAAAGAAGGATGTAGGATTCATGACAGTGTCGCAAAAAACTGCAGGATGTTTTTACAATGTTTAGTAATCTTTCTGATTTATCTTGAGAGCAGGATGTGGCGTGGTAAGGCTTAAAAACGCCACGAGCGGAACGCTTTCTTTCCACGTACTGAAAATGCTCAGAAACATCACTTTATAACTTACGTAATCTATTTTACTCCACTCACTTTGAACGAGGTGTGCAAATTTGTTTTCAACAAGCACTCAATCGAGATAAAGCCGAAATTGAATACACCTTATTTCTTCCTGGTCTAGACCCACAAGTTTTTTTCTTTTTAGTGTAACTCACTAAGAAGGGTGATATATTCTACAAACACGGAGTGGTCCCATGTACAATGCAAAACACAGTTGAGAATTATAATTGGTGCCAAACGGTTATGTGCTATATAAGGGCGAAAATCGCGCTTCCTTTTTCATATTCCACTAGAGTGGCGCGCTCCGGGTATAAAAGTGTCATTTCCCTTCCCAAATACGTAAGGGGAGTAAAAACAAAATTGCTGAAGTGTGTACTTGTCCACCATGATCATCTTCTTTAATTTCAGCGAATATACGAATGACCCGATTGCCCTAGTAATATAGTACTTTTTCAGAAGTTCAGAAATTCTTTTTATTTGAAGCCAAACTCTTGACTTATATAGCGAACGAGACATTTTTTTTTAAAATATAGTCTACTAATAATTCAATGTGCGATCTTCAGGCGGTTTGCGTGTTTTTTTTTTTCTGATCTCATGCTAAAGGGAAGCCTATTGTCCTGCACAGAACGGCTGATCGGAATTTGTTTTTCAGGGTGAATCCCAGTCCATGTCCTACCTAGTTCCTGTTGCTCGACCTGGTCACACTTTGAATTGTGCTCTTTATTCAATGCGTCTTGAAAAAATGGTAAATCAGGCAAAATCAGCAAGTAAAAATGTGATTAGATATGCTATTTGAACTATAGCTGGTTTTGCCAAGCTCACTTTTGAGAGCTGAAACCTTGAGATCTCACGATCCAAGAATTTGGCTTTTGGCGAAGTGTTCTTTTTTTGCTCGCAATTCCGTCCAATTATTGCGACAATCTTCTGGTGATTAAATTAACTGATCAACGTCGTATTGCAGTAACCAAAAAAGAATGTTTGGGGGATATGTGGATATTTTTTCTAAACTGACTTTGATCAAGCCATTTTTGATGAGGTTGATGGTCAATAATAAATGACGGTGTTTCCATTGAAGAACTCAAAAACACTCCATGTTTGGGCCAAAAATATTGGTTGTTGTGCTATTAACTTGACAATCAAAGCCGTTGGTAAAGGGTTGGCTACGCTTTCCCAAAGAAAAAAGGAATCTTGGCATTTGTGTGCACACGCCTAAAAAGTGCTCAAAGTGTCTTAATACAAGACAACGCTTAGTTATCAGGATGGTTATTTTGATGGGGCAAATACATCAAGATCATTCAGCAGTCCCCACAAACAAAGCTGTTTCTTGTTGCCTGTTTCCAGGAGACTAATACGACGTTATCATGAAAGCAGCTGAACTGAAATTTGTTCTCCTTATCGCCTCCCTTGCTTGAGTAGCCACTGTTTATCCATTTCTTTTCGCTGAAGTTGACGGCAGTTCCCTGCCTCTCGTACTTTGAGCATCAAATTGAGGACTCAGGAATTGGTGCCCTATTTTATGGAAACTCTTTGAATTCTCATGTCGATTACCCCTCCAATGGCAAGGATATTACTACCGAGGTAACACCCTTCCGGGTGGTACGGGCTTCTATTCAGAACCAATGCCCCTCGGTCCTACAGTTTTTTTGAAACAGGTTTACGTTGATGGCAGAAATTTTGAATCATCTTTTTCTTTACTGCTTTGATCCTGCCACAAATTATTCAGATCATTTTGTTGAAGGTAGAGAATCCATCATGTCTCGTGGTGGAACTCTATATCTTACTAAACGACAAAACTAACAGCACTACCACCAGAAAAGGAGATGTAGCTGAAGCGAAGATGGACTAAAATGGTGAAATTCAGATGCCGGCGGAAAAAAAATACCATACCGCTGATGATGGTAACAACCATGAAATTGAGTCCGTAGTTGTCTCTCCAAATTTCCCAATGGCCTTCTCTCCCAAATTCCTTAGCTTCTATGTACCACTCACTTCCACTGTTTATGAATCAGGTGATTTGCATTTTGGTACATAGTCTTTTGGACTGTCACTGACAGCTCCTGTCATCTTTCCGTCTGATGGCCACCGCACTGCAGCTTTTGGATTATCCACTCCAGGGTATGCAGGCTTTTAAAATGTCTTTTGTTATTGGCCCATTCATCAAGCAAAAAGCTTTGAGTTCGAATCCTAAAACGTTAGTGACATATGGACTAAACTTCTACTATACCTGTCTATACTCGTCCATACTCGTCCAAACTTTTCTATAAGGTAACTAGTCCATCAACGTTCCTTTGGAAGAGGAGAACAAATATTCAGGTCAACTAGGATCATTTTCCAACAAATAGTCACTTCATGCTAGCACTACTACATATTGTACACACTATTTATACCACACTACCATTGTATTTCCTGCACTTAACTGTGAGGTCGCTGTATACTCTTACTGTATACGTAGACACTGTTATAGGTTGCTCAATATCCCACTAGTGTGTACATTTAGATCGGGTGTGTCAGTGTAGAGCTTTTATATTAGAAGGGCGTGTTTTCTGCAACCTCATAAGGTGTCCTCTTTCTCTGCAACGCATTACGTTCAACACCCCAGTCACACCCAGGAAGTTATTGTGTACGAAGTTATACCAAGAGATCAAACAGTACACCCCTTTATTTGAGCAGAGTCAACGGTTATCACGCAAACGTATATCACAGAGATATGGCTCTTTTGTCCGAAGAAATTTTGGCTCTCATTAAACTCGCTACGGCGAAGTGAATGCTCAGATTCGCGTGGAATTGGGAGCACTCCCTCCCAAAGACATAAATATAGGAGGATATAGCATTTTACTCTTGAAGCCAAAGCTTGGGCTCCAAGTCTATTTTTTATGTGACTCAAAACCGTTTTCATATGTATCTGTGACAGGATAAGGAAACTTCAATCATGCTAAACTTGGTCATTGCTAAATTATGACCCCAAGAATTCAGAGTTTATTTTTTTTATATTATAGAATCTTTTATTTTTCAGTATCTATTTAATAAACTATGAATGTTACCCTGGAAAATTCTGAACGTCATATATAGACTTGGAGAAGAGTGTCAGATCCCAGCTAAAGTTCTGTCGTAGATTCAAGTCTAAAGCTGGTCCAGTTAGGCAAATTTACATTACTACCTCGGAATGATAACAAATAAGTGGGGATACATACAACAGTGTGTATATGCAAACTCAATTTGAGAACTTTTGGAGCCATTCGGAATGTCTCGTGCCGAAGGCGAATACATGTACCATGTGCCGGATAGTAAGAGAGGTACAATTGCTCATGCAAATGCCTATGTGGAACAAAAGGTAAAAATTGAAATTTACTCATTAATCAGCATTAAGGTCCTAAGCAAAATTCAATGGAGTTGTTGTGGTGAGTTCAGTGGTAGGAGAGGTCTTTATGTATGCCCTCTCCGTTGAAACATCAAATGAGTTTAAAAGGAGGAGCTACTTCATAATTTAGAGTGAACTGCACCTTTGTTTTTTTTTTCTGAAGGGAGTATGGGAACAATAGTTTTTATCAGTATAAAAGGCTAGACTGAAGCATGATGCACCCGAGCGCGATATGCACTCTGGCAAAATTTACTAACGAGATTTTGCAACAATATGCGACCGCTGCGCTGCAAGATAAGCACTGTATACAGACTTCCTGTACAGTGGATCTATTTTTTGCAGCCACGTAGATACCTTTTAGAACGAAAATATCAATCCCCGGTCCTATCATTAGCTCACTGACAATTCAGAGTAAAGCCTATAACTTTTTCATTCGCTGGACTACTTTTTTTGTCGTAGAATGCACGATTAAAGGGGGATTGCTTCCTATTACAGTAGCTGGAGAATATATCTCATATGTGAGTTCTTTACATTTATTATAGGTTTACCCGCCTTTAGAAACAATCAAAGCCTACAATGTTCAATCAGACGTCTCTTTTCGTGTTCCACGTATAATTATATTGACAGGAGAGTGCCGCACCATACGCGCACGTGACGTGTGATCTGTGACTTCTGAGTCCAAGTAAATAGCTTCCGAAACCGTCTGACGGAAGTTTTAACAAACAAAATTAATTCATTTGGTACCCGAATAAGCAATTACTGAGATTTCATACTTTTTTCCACGTGTGACCTATACCAGATTGTTGAATCGGCGTTCCATCCTCTCACCGTGAAACAATGCACCTGGCTGATCCCCGACTTCGATCGCGATAAGGAGGCTTTCATGACCAAATTACAGTTTTTTCACAGTCATGATTTCAATTGATCAACCAATCGGTCAATTTGAAGGGTGCCAAACTTCATGAAAAAAAAATTTTCAACCCATGTATGCAGGAAAGTACAGGAGGGGAATGCTGCATGAATCAGAGCGTGATCACATTTTTTTTATAGCCATTGTTACGTGGGGAGAATGATCCGATAGTAATGGTTCTAAGAGGCCAATATTTGTTCTTTCGCATGCTATAAGAAGTGTGTACTTTTCTCTGAAGCATCGCATAACCAAATCTCTTGAAGATCATCATGAAAACGACTCAGTTACTCCTCACTTCTCTTATTGCTGCCACTTCGTGGGCAGAAGTCACCAACCCATTGGTCTTTTTTGCAAAAGTCAATAATACCTTTAAGCCACTTTCGAGCGTTGATTTTCAGGATAGAAGTACCAATTTAAGTATGTTGTCTTATGATGATGGGATGAAACAGGTTCCCACTGAATTTACCTTAAAGGATAATTACGCAACCACCGATGATGCTGAAGGTCCGGGGTTTTTTGGATTTTACCATGGATTTCTCGGCTTTGGGCCCAACATCACCAAGCATAGTTTGAAGTTAGATAAGGAGAACAAGCTTTTGGGGGAATGTTTTCGGACATGCAAATTTATGTATAGCACTTTCCTGATAATTCTTTACGACGAGACACCCTTCTTTGTTAGAAATTGTCATAAGGTGGATATATACTTGTTGCCTATGGATAGAAAGACTGAGCTTCCCGTCAGTCTTTCAAGCACAACTACGACCCAGAAATTATGAGGGAGTCGAGTTAGTGTAGTGTCCTCTCTAAAAAAAAAAAAAAAAAAAAAACCTTTTTTGTA
>NKZY01000790.1:0-38297 GCA_002374555.1 Metschnikowia mauinuiana | reverse complement strand
TAAAGATCGTTTCACCTGGAGATACTGCATACATAGTATGCAGTGAACCTAAGTCCTCTCAGGGCTTATGTTCAACAGATCTGTCCTTTCAACAAAAGCCATCTGAGGTTTTACAAAATAGGGCTTCAGAGGTTGGGATCCAGGGGATAAACATAATATTATTAGATGATGCTGGCCAAAAAAATCCACACGATTACAAATGACACTAGTGCCCCTACTTTGAGACGACTTGGCCAATCCCTGCGTATTGTTTTATTGACCTGTTTATCTGTCGAAAAGTCCTTTTGACTTAGGATCAATTGTGCAATCAACAAATCTAAGTATTAGTGCTGTGTGGTATTACAGGGTAGTGGTATAGTGCTCTACAATTATTTAGTTAAGTCTGGAGAGGGTGTACCATACAAATGATGAGAAGTGCAATACATACAGGGCCTGACATGATGTGTCTAAATCTGTGTTAGCAAATCAGCAGTGAATAATTTGGGAGTGGCAAAATATCTAGCAGAAACCAAGGTATTTAAATAGTTAGATGATTAGTGTTTTGTGCTAACCAACTTCCTGTTGCTAACAATTTGTCCCTATTCAAACAAACTGGTCAGTATCTGGGAGTGCCACACGCAAAGAGGGGTCTAACTGTTAGTCAAGTTGCTTAACTTCTATCCACCAATGAACAGCCTAAAATATAATACCCAATTCAAACCACGCTCAAAACAACCCCACACGTGAAAGTGTTTTGCTAGAGAGATCAGGTATTGGACAGTGACCTGTATACAGCAGGCACACCTTTCGAGAGTATTTAAACAGAAAGGTCTAAAAAAACATAGAACAGAAAAACATTATTCGAATGTGCTAAAATTCGTATGTAGCAAATAATATGGTCTCTCCTGTATACGCTCCACACGCACTTGACATCGTGCTTTATATTATACTCCTTACTGTAGTCTACACTACTATACACTACTATACATTACTAGACACTACTCTACACTACTATAACTTTTCATCACTACTGTAAACCGCTATAAACTACTCTACACTAGTATATACTACTCTCCACAAGACTTATTATTTCCACTTACAACTGGTCTGAGTTGGTTACTTCATATTGTACCCGTCTCTACTTGCCTTTTCTCTACGACCCGTATGTACGAGTCTTTCCAGATATCTATTGTAAAGTAAATAAAGTCTTCATTAAGTATCAGTATTCAACAATATACTCTCGAAGTTAAAATAAAGTTAGCTTATCGATGTGTATACTTAGTTTAATGTCTATGAGTACCATGGCTCTGGAATTGGCTGGTCTAGAATCTAGGTTATTCTGGGAAGTCATACTTCGAGTAATTTTTGAGTTCGGAGGTTTATAGGTAATTTTTCAATTGGAGAAAGATATAGTCAGAGATGTAGACGGTAAGCAGATCTGGAGGAAGTTCCCTATTTTCTGGTAAAAATTTTCTACCTTTTTAAGAAAATCCAAGATCTTAATACAAACAAGAGCACGCGGAAACCACATCCTTCTGTAACTGCCCATGCACTTCAGATTAGCAATTTGATATGTTTGTGTTCGTAGCAATTTAAAGCCAGGTGTACTGAAGACTCTCCGAGTTGTTTTCTGAGTCAATAGGTCGGAACCGGATATCGCACCATTAACACCACCCACCAGAATTCAACCGAGCAAATATATCCCAACGTTAGAGAATATAGACCGGTATTTGAGGTTCTGAGGATACTTTGGGCAATCGGAATCCCGGCCTCTGTATAGTTCTCGAGGTATTAGTGTATACTACATAGACTACTGACAACATAGACTGCAGTTTCAAAGCTAGGCAAATTGTGTTGATATGCAATACTTTTGATTTTCCGTGGTTGAGGATTCCAACGAAATCCTGGCTACTTCACTAAATTTTTATAGCCACTTGAATATATACTAGCATTCCAAGAGGAGAGATCTTTTGAAACAACAACGTGTATTTGGTATAGTAGTAGTGTACTATAGCACTTAACTATTCTACACTGATCTACTGTGCTACTATGCTATATACTGTATTCTACCATATGTACTTTACCATATTACTATACTGCACATTATGCTAGTCGTTAGATGAGAGTAGTACATATATTACTGATAAAGTAAGGGTATAGTGGTACTCTCCAAATGGTTCTTAGTACTCATAGTCTTTCCCTAATACTCTAGTTTTTTTCAGACAAGGTTACATGGTTCTAATTACTTGATAGACGTCACCATTCTATTGATTCACCAGCCTATTCACCAGCTTTCAGCATAGCCGTAGTTAACCTGGTCAGTCTACGAATCACTCCAGACCAGAGACTACAAATTGACCTTAGTGTATGGGCAAGTACTACATATATTCAAGATAGAATCTGAAAGTACTGGAATCGTCCGAAATGTAATAGAAAAACTTTCAAGATGTGATATTTTCATGGATTGGGTACCATTGGAATCAAGGTTACGAGCACTCGGCCGCATCCGCAGTATAGATTTAGTACTATAGGCTAGAGTAGACTTGACTAGAATAATTAAAATGGGAGACCATAATCTATTAATATTCTGAAATTTATAAGAAACACTTGTTCTTTCCATCCTATGCCTTACATACACTCTGCCACTTGTTCAATTGACACTGCATGAGGCCATGGTTATGAGTACCATCATAGATTGAGTCAGCAACAAACTTTTTCTAAACGACAACCACTTCACTATAAAGCGCTGCCTGTGTTAAATATTGCTGACTACCGTAGGATCAGTGACAGGTGGTGGTCACGTGTCGTCTCTAAGCCCAACCAATTCCGATGTCCAGAATTGGGTGTGTTTTTTTGGGAAAAAAGCCACAAAATAAGGAGCAATTGTCACTCCACATTGGCAAATTTGAAAAAGTCGGTAGAAAACATAGCTGGCGAGTTTTGGCTGAACGCGTTGGTGCAAATTTTTGGTGATTGATGGTCGCGGGCTCAGGCAGGAGCGAGGTTTTGGTTAAATTAGGTAATTGGTAGCGAGTGCTGGGTCGTGTGGATGGTTCGGACACTCATAGTAATGTTGGGACCAAAATTGGCTAGATATTGAAGCTTGTGTTTTTTGAGTCTTGTTTTTTGAGTCTTGTTTTTTGAGTCTTGTTTTTTGAGTCTTGTTTTTTGAGTCTTGTTTTTGAGTGTTGTTTTAATCAAGTCTAGACTTTTCCACAAGACTAAAAACCGGGATTCTTTCCTGGGGATTCCCACAAATGAACAATACTCATCGATACGACCCTGTGATAAAATGACAATATAAAAATTTAAACTGTCGGGTTCAGGTACTACTAGTGATCAATAACCATCAATTAGCAGATACAAATATCTATCAGAACGACTACTACTTAATTCTAGCTGTTGAATCTTTCATAAAAAAGCTTGATACTTTAAGTGAGCATTTATGGTGAAACGCAGGAAGGAATGGAGAGAGAGAAGACTGCAAGACAAGGACACAAAGTCAGACTTAAAGACAAAGACAAAGAGACAGACAGGGAGACAAGGAAAGAGAAAGACAAGGACTGAAAGTCAGACTTAAAGACAAGGACAGAAAGACAGACAGAAAGACAAGGCCAAAAAAACAAGGACAGAAATACAAGGACCGAAATAGTGTCTATTTTGAAAGATATAAGTGTCTATTTCGAAAGATATAAGTGTCTATTTCGAAAGATATAAGTGTCTATTTTGAAAGATATAAGTGTCTAATCCCTAGCTATTGTGACTGAATAAAGAATCTTTCCGCCAATCTGTCTGAAGATCTGCCTAAAAATAAGCCAACTGGACTCCAGATGTGTCATTCGTTCCTTTACCACTCTCAAATACAAAGCTCCTTAGGTCTCATAAAAAGGACATCTAATGATGTATATATCATAGTAGTATTTGATTATTAGCTAAACTAGGGTATTAAATTTTGGTCTCTATGACTTGTCGAACCAGCTTTATGAGTGTAGTCTGTCTAGCGTGCCTTCGTGTTTTTCTTAGTCCAACTAACTCTGAATAGTTTACTTCTGTCTTTATAGACCCAGACGGGATCCAACTTGGCCGTGTCTATTTTTAGATCAACCTTGTATTGCCCAAAACCGTGGTGTTCGTGCAAAATCTTCGTTATCTTGTAGCATACACTCATACGACTGGATGAGCTTCAAAGAAAGGGCCATGTCGATAGGGGAAAATTCCCAGATTTCGAGTAAGCATTATACTATTTGGGAAAGCACTATACTTTTTGGGAAAGCACTAACCATTACTTGGGAAACCCACTGGTATGCTTTGCTGTCAAGCTTGTCCCTGACCAGAACCTGGTTTGGTTGGATTAGACCATATGTATGTATAATCTGAGTAACGTGTAGGAGGTCTCGGAAAGAGTAGGAGCTGGGGTGTAAACTCCAGAACTGCCATAGCAACCACAGTATTCGCCAGCACGAACGAAAAAAAAGACAAAATTAATTTTCTCCGTGCAAACAAACACACACCAAAATAGAACTACAATGCCTGAGCTAGTTAGAGTGTGTTCCCACGCCAAGAACGTTATTTTGGTATAGCGTCATTTTGGTCTACCGTTATTTTGATAATAAACTTCATTTATGTTCCATGAAATTCCCCTGTCGGAGATCCGTGAAGGCCTACTACTTTACTTTTCTGGCGATATACATATCACATTATTAGTTGAAGAATGACTGAGCTACGGTGCTCTATAATAGTCAAAACATTGGAGTATACCAGAAAATACCAAGATCCACTTTGGGCTGGCTAAACCGTTCTGGCTAGACTTTGTTCACTAGGCTCAATCTTCCAATAGCTCCCGGACTCGGCTACTACCAGACTAGGTCATTACAACACCACTAAGGATTTAACTTAATGAATGTGTGATTTAATGGTGGGGTGTAGTATTGTGTAGTATGGTCTGTATCAGTAATTTATTTTCTTCCAAGACCGAATCTCGGCTTATTAAGTTTCGGGAGAGAAAATCCATGAGGTTCGTATGAGTGACACCAGAAGCCAGTGCCGCATGAATTGTGGTATTAAGACATTTCTTGTTATTATGTTTACGACCCAACTACAACACCTTTGTCGTAAAGTACAAAACCCCAATTAATCCTTGGGTCTCTAATTTTCTCTTGTCCACGTGACTCCGTTGCAGTGAAGGACAACAACAACAAAAGACCGGAACGCCCAAGTACGGGAACGACATGGTCCACACGGAAACGTACAGTAGTATAGACTACCGCCTTGAAATACAGAGCTTTTTATAATTCCAGTACTCGCTAATAACTTGTTTGGAAGCGTATTTGGAAGTTTTCCCGGGAATATAAGTCCGCGATTCACCCTCCAAATGGTGATGAAAGCCTTCCATTTCGCTTCATTTGTTTTCATTGGAATAATCAATTTATGCCCAATTACACTTTCTCATAAATATTATACTACCTTAAATCTCACCAGTACAAATTTATAGTAAGATGCCGGACCCTTGGGTATTTTCCTGTGGACATGCCCGCGTCACGGTATGAGGCTGCGAACTCCAATTGTAGATAATCTCGCCAAGACTCTCGTAGGATACTTGGGTACTTTCAAGTAAAATCTGCAAATTAAGCAAAATGAGCAAAATGAGCAAACTGAGCAAACTGAAGAAAATGAAGAAAATGAACAAAGTAAAACGGAGAAAACAAACTGAACAAAGTAAAAAAAAATTAAACAAACCGAATAAGGTAAACAAAGTAAACAAACTGAACAAGCTGAGACACGGTGAAATCTTCGTGAAACTAATTTCCCAGATTCTCATAGTGGAACCTCTTGAGCCAGGTCTTACGCTTGACTACGCCCATAAATAAAGCCAGAATCAATACCCTGATTCGGACTGGTGCACATAGAAATCTAGAATCTGTCATATATGGAGATCCTTGCATACAATGACTTGTTGGTACCTCACACATAGCATTGTCATGCTTCTCTTCCTGATGCATTGATGTACCACGTCTTCTATCACTTGCATAAGAAAGGAGCTGGTCCAGCCAAGAAATAAAAGTGCATCGGAGTAGTTTCCATTCTTTTAATTAGCTGTGAAATTGTGGTGGTAGCGGTCGAGTTGTAGTGGTTAGAACGCAGTAGTTGTGTCTGCAGGATTTGACACATGAGCACAATGTGGCCTTGGACTTGATCCATAACTATATAAAATTTGGACCCTTGGTTTCTTCTTCCTATTAACTCATCCTGTATAAGCCGGGTGAACGAAGGTATTTATAGACTATACAGAATAAAAATATACTTTTGGAAGGTCTCTAATGTGTATACTTCAGCAAGTAAATGGAATAGACCAATTGAAAGCGGCGATTTGTCAGCGGGTACTCATAACTTCGTGGGTGGGACCTGCATACACGGGGGCATTATTGAAGCATGTTTGCTAGTGCATGAGCATTATCTCTCCACAGTTTTTTTCTTGGTCTACAATACAATGACCGCTTGATTAGCGGCGATAGAGTAGGGCAGATATGAGCCATTGTTGGGCGTGCATACAGCAACGGCTGTGCATCGAGCGGCATGGGGTTCCGAGGGCACATTTGTGCAAGATCCGAGGGACTTTGCGGGTCCGAGCGCGTGGAGATCGGCCACGCAAGGCCGAGGGCGGGTGGGCCAGTTCCGAGGGCGTCCTCCAGTTCCGACTCCCGCGCTTTCATCGCGCACAAAAATTCCCTCCAAAATTTCTCTAACAACTACTCCAACTCCTCCTTTCGCCGAGCCCCTCCGCTTCTCTCCTTCCTCAAGTGTCTCCTCGCCTTGCCCTCTCTTTCGTCATTCTCGTGCCTTTCCTCCCGCTTCTGGTGCGCACGTGACCCAACCTCTTCTCGCAAACCCGTCCAGCGCCATCCCACCGCCAACAAGTGCCCGCCTCCCTTATAGATTCCGCGGACGCACTTAAGTGGTTATATTTATTAAGGAGCTGTGTGATAGACAAAAGCGGAAGTTAATAGAATCCTTTTCGTTCCGAATCCGGTGATAGATCATCTTCTGGACCAATCATAATAAACCCGGATCCGAATCAGTCAGATATAGAGTCCGAGCGAGATCAATTATACGAAGAACAGAGTTAATCAGAATCAGAAGAAGAAAATATAGATCAGAAAAAAACTTAATTGCCTCGGATCACCTAATAACTTCGGATCACTTATACAGCTGGGAAGAAGTCAGATACTACAGATAATACAGATAATATCGGAGCATACAGGTTTCATCAGAACATACAGATCAACCAAAAGATTCAGACCATTCATCTGTTCTGGCCCAAATATTTGCGTACCCCTGTTGATGCCTACTTACTAATACATCCTTCACATCATGGGCATGCTTTCCTCGTTTCTTTGTTGTGGCACCGCTGACGCCAAAGACGACTCGGACGATAAGTACCACAAACAAACATCCAGGCGATTATCGTCTTCCCCCAGCAAAGTGGGCGGCAATAAACCCAGTCCAGCGTCTCGGAACGCCAAAAAAGACGTAAAGTCCGAGGCCCATGTGTCTACTAATGCCGCCGCTTCCAAGCCCGCCTTGGACGATGATCCCTCCGTAAATGAAGGTGACACAATTACAAACAACGACAGCAATATCATCAACAATAACAACGGAGAAGATCCTAAGCCGACCGGCGGTGCAGACCAGGAAGATGTATCTAAAGCTGTCGTTACAGAGCATGCGAAAGTGGACAACAATAAAGTTGTTCCGGCCGACGAAATTGAAGCTTCGCCACCAGCTTCAGACCCCAGAAGGTCCGAATCAGGCGAAGAAGCCGGTGAATTGAACGAATTGGCTGACCTTTCCAAGATTCAGGAGGGCCAATCGTTTAATCCCGAAACAGGCTTCCTTTTGGGTCCCAAAGATACCGAGCGGTTTGGCAATAAAAAGTGCCTCATTCTTGATTTGGATGAGACGCTTGTGCATTCATCGTTCAAATACTTGAGAACTGCAGACTTCGTGATCCCTGTGGAGATCGACGACCAGATCCAGCACGTGTACGTGATCAAAAGACCTGGGGTGGACGAGTTCTTGCGCAAAGTGGGTCAATGGTACGAGGTGGTTGTGTTCACAGCATCCGTGGCCAAATACGGAGACCCATTGTTGAATCGGTTAGACATCAGCAAGAACATCCACTACCGGTTGTTCCGAGACTCGTGCTTCAACTACCAAGGCAACTTCATCAAGAACTTATCCCAGATCGGGCGGCCGTTGAGTGAATCTATCATCATCGACAACTCGCCTGCTTCATATATGTTCCACCCACTGCATGCCGTGCCCATTTCCAGTTGGTTCAGCGATACCCACGATAACGAGTTGTTGGACTTGTTGCCGATATTGGAAGACCTCTCAAAGCAAAATGTTGACGATGTCAGCTTGGTGTTGGATATAGCCATTTAGTGCATAAGCAGGACTTATGGTTTACAGACAGCGCTTCTAATATTTGTCGCCCGCCATGCCGGCGCTGTCTGTGTATGTCGTGATAAATACGCATCAATTAATACATAATAGCGGAATATATCTTCGGTAACAGGAAGACCTGGTTTACTGTTACATACAAGAATAGTAAACTTGTGGTCACTCAAGGGCTATTAAACTTTGTCGTATTATTCTATACTTTGTATGAATCCTAAAATATTGGTAAACAAGACCGAATGATTGATTATATATTATTAGAAAGCCAGGGTCTACCCATTGGTAGTGCACTGCCCATATATATTAAGATGGACCAAAATAACAGATTTTTCAAAAAGACCTTTAAGTCTGGCCAAATGTTAGTTTACACAGGATCCACAAAAACCCAGAAGTTTTGAGTCCAAGACCAGCGCAAGGAGTTTCGTAGAGTACTTCAGTCTATAGTAATAAAGAGTTTAAGAGGATTTAGTAGAGTAGCACTAAAGTGGTGTATATTAAATTATAGTACTGTAGAATAAATACACTATATAATGTATTATAGTACATTACCTATGCATCAATATTTACCATTCAATACTATTTGTTATTGCAATTTTAGCCCAAGAAAATTATTTTATTATTGATGAATTTATACCTAAATTCAGACTACTGCGAATACTACTAAGACCGAGTTAGACTGCGGCACGCGGCACGAACATTACAGTAAATCAGCACACAATGAACGATAAATTTAAAACTCAATTAATACTTTTTGATAAATTTCTTAAGTCCTTTTCATTGTCTTTTGAATCCGTCTCTTATTTTACCTTCAGTCTTTTGGAGCTACTACATAGTAATATTGGTGTGTCGGTTTCATAATCAACTCAAATGTTGCCAACACACCCCAAAATATCAGTATTTTTTCTGAAAACTCAAGTTAAACATGGCCATTTCAAACTGGATGGTATAAACATATATAGGTACAGTGGGGGTGTCCATATGCTGTCTGTGGCTTTCTCAAAATTCATATCGGACGCCTCATATGCCAGGTCCGGCATCTATAAACAAAATCTAAACCAGATATAGATTTTGTTGCTCCACTACACTCCTTGCGGCACTCTACTGTATGCTAATAAATTTTCTATACACTATATTCTTACCAAATGCTGCTACACAGAATTATCTACTCTCTAACTCTCTACTCTCCAACTCTCTACTCTTTAAACAAATACATCTGTCTACTAAACCATTACTAAACTTCTCGTTACCGCTACGTCATCAGCGAGTTAGTGAGTCAGTGTGCTGTCAGTGTACGAGAGTAGTCCATTAAATGGAGTCCCTAGTGGTGTAAATTTGGGAGTGTGCCTAATATTTGCTTAAAGGCTTTTGATCCGACCCTTTTTAGATCACACTGAATTGTGAAGCACGGTATGACTGAGGAGTATGAGTAGTTAGAGTAAACTTGGGATTCCAGATGTTTGTGAAGTATGGCATAAATAGCTCTGGATACTGATGAAATATATGGGGAAAAAGGTGTCGGATTTGTCTTGAGTCAAATCTTTATAGGTCTGGATTGTGGAAAATTTCGTGGATTTTGGTAAATGACTTCACTGGGGTTATCCCGAAATCAGAGGGTATTAGTAGTGGGTAGGCGCAGTCCCCAGGGCTCATAACCAAATATATGCTCTTATATCACATGGAAATTTCATACAGTACCCAGAACCATACTCTTCCAGACATTAGTAACTTGTTTGAAGCCACCACCAACAATGTATATACTTGGTGACAAGTTATAAAACTATTGTAAGAAGGGATCATTGGATGAATTTGTTCCGCAAGGATACACCATAGCCACCTTTTCTAAAATTGCAAGATATAGTTAATAATTAGAGCTTAATACAATTTAGGGCTATGGTATAGAGTGTGATACCATCTCAAAGATTAGTCAGCTAATTGATGGACTATGTGGGCTGAGTAGATACATATTTCTACAACGCGAATTTGGCACCCCAGAAAAAAATTAAAGTGAACACTGCATGACCCGGCTTAGCTTTTTGTATCGTTAAAACGGGGATTTAGTCAAAGTCAAGCAGAGCTAGATCCATAGGTTACTAAAAAAACTGTTTGAACTATTTGAAATTTATAGATATCATGATGGAAGAAGTAGTTATATGATGGGAGTTATAGTTGTATAAAATGGCGCGTCAGAGAGGGAATAAGTGAGTTCTATCAATGGGACTCTGGAAAGTGCAAGGCAATTTTCGAATTAATATATATCTATGGTTTTGCAATTATTTCCATGAAGACTAGAATCAAGGATTCCATGAGGTGTGGACTGATACTCTAGCTATGTACTATAGTGACTACGTATTGTGGATACCGTGATCATGCATACAATGGCCTTTAGGCATGGTGGAAATATTGTCTACGTAAATGGCACTAAAAAAATTAAATTATATTTTGAAGACGTCTTCAATTTGTGATACACCATGCTGTTGCTAGTTTAAGTGTGATATAATTCAAATGTATCTTCTGCTTATAAATTAAGAGCTGCCAAATTTGAATTTCCAAATTCCGTGGCTTTATAGATTGTATAAAGGACTCACAAAATTATTTTCCAATGTATACCTGATCCAATTGTTTTTTTTTCGGCCTTGGTAAATTACTTTATTCAACAACCAGAGAAAACCTGCATATTGCGGTGAGACCTAGACCTCTTACTACCACAGAATACAGTTTTTTTGAAGCCCAACTCTTTAAAACAATGGGCTTTAATATGGCTTAAGTATATCGTACCACTTGATCTTGGATTATTCGTACTAGGCCCTTTAAAATGCATGTTGCTGCAACTCGCGGAGAGTGGGGTGTGGCGCATGACTCACTCAATCCGGAAATAATCACTCACTTGGTGAATTTAAATACAAGAAAAATGAGAGTTGACAATCCGCGGCTGAAAACCAAGGCTGGGTGAATTTTGTTTTGTTTTGCACAACAAGTGTCTGATTAGCACATATTCTAGGAACGCACAATAGCCGCCACGCATACTGACCTGAGGTTTTGTCGCCTTTAAGAGAAATTATACATGAGGCTGCAGCACTTAGCAGTCACACTTCAACACACAAAAAACCGTGAAGAGGAATTCTTCAAATAATTCTCCTCTTCACTCACTTCATTTTTCTATCAAACTACTATTTAGCGTTAATAGCCATGTCATCAATTGCGGCAAGCCCTCAAAAAAGCTTTATTTTGGTTTTTAAAGGGTCTATGGACACGCTTTCCAAGATGCTTCTTCCCACAATGGAGGTTTATCGAAAACGACAGTTTTATTAATTTGAAGCGTCTCAAAATACAATCATGCCACCTTTTTTTTGGCAGGCTCCAACAAATACACATGTCGAGTACTAATGATACGGAGTTGGCCAATTCATGGGTCATGTCAAGTGATTTAAATTGAGTAGCCAAGCCCAGAAGAAGCCAGAACGTTTTTGTTGAACCCAGGGTTGGCCTCAATAACCTTTACAGCTTTTTTGGCCTCTACAATTGCTCCAGAACACTGATTTTCTAGCGAAACGAAGACAAACTCAAACTTGACATCTCCCCCAAACACCGTTGATACTTCAAGGCTTCTTCGGCACGTACAAAGTTGGTTTGCCCATAAGACAATGAAAACTACTTTAAGAGTGGTCAAAAAAAATCTTCGTACCCAAGGTGTATGGAGAATAGAGTCCATGCATGAGAACTGCCATTCCTTGGAAGATACACCTTCCTTGGGAGACAGACGTTCCTTGGGAACTTACCTTAGATAACATAGCAAATATACGTACCCGAATTTGCCCATGCAGTTGAAGACCACTGGTATAATGTACATAGTCATGTACTCGTTTTAGTTGAACAAGAAGGTGAATTTGACGAATATCTTTGATGCCGTGGACCTTTAGAAGTATCTGGAACAATTTAATAGTGGGGTTAGTTCTTTGATATGGTACCCAAATAAAGGCTCATCTTGGAGCTCCCGTTTGGCTCATTTAGGTGGGGAGTCAGAAANTGGGGTTAGTTCTTTGATATGGTACCCAAATAAAGGCTCATCTTGGAGCTCCCGTTTGGCTCATTTAGGTGGGGAGTCAGAAAACATGGATAGTAAAGCACCTAAAACTCAATAGAAGAAAAAAAAAAAAGAAAGTCCTCTGGGTTTCGTTGTGGAGAATATTTTTTACATTGATGCCTACGTGAGGTTCCACCGTACTGCATAGCCCTAAAAGCAGTACACGTATTACACCAGCTTAAATTACTGTCTAATTAGTATGTAAAACATTGTTCAAAAAGTGGTAATTCTGTTTCAGTCATTTTGCCGTTTATATATTGACCCATGATTTTGAAAAATTTTGACAGAAAATGGATAGTGCTCAACTAAATGGTATTGAAGAGCGAAATAAGCAAGAAAATGTGAAGGGCCGGCATATAGTTATCGTTTTGGGACTCGGGTTCTTTGTTTAATTTTTTTCCTTCGTAATGCCATAGCTTGGGCCAAGCGGGAATTCTAAGCCGTAATATTTTCTTTCTATATGGAGGACAGTATCTTTAAATTAAGCTCTGGCGAAACAGCCTAAGCCAAGCCAGGAAAAAACTAAGGTTCCAACTAGCAATTCGGTGATTGAACATAAAGATGTTGGTATTTGGGCTGTTCAGCGCCCCAGAACAATATGATCATGAATCCACAAGTGATTTTTGGGGGAGAAACTTACTCCGAAACACTAAATTTGTGTATGGTTTGGAGAATAAAAAATATTATGGCTCTGGCGAGCTACTTGGATGAAGAGAAGGTGAAGATGAGGGCTCCATTCCCCGACCGGATAGCCTCAGGCATAATCTCCCTCCTTTTCAACTCAAGGTTCTGTAAACAAAAACCTGGATGTATTGCCAATTAAGCAGGAACACAGATTGAAAAAGTAAAAGTAGTCGTCGCTCAAAAAACTGCTTAAAGAGGATTTAGTGGGCCATACATTTGCCACTTGGGCCAGGTCCTGCATATATGCGGCCGTGCAAAGTATACAGGACTTGAGTCAAAACAACGGGTTGCTATAGTCCTATTTGAGAGTTTATTAGAGATCTGTCAGCTTTTGCAGTAGAAGGCGCTCCAGAAAATTAACAGAAAAAATGACATAAAGTTATCAAGTACCAGACGAAAAGAATGTGCATGGTAGCCTATATGCACTCCACGTTGACTTTAATTCTTTGTTCACATCACACAACAAACGTCTTAAGTTGCTGATAATATTTCATACCTTAAATTTTACCAGACCAAAATAAGAATAGCTATTAAAGAAATTTCAATGTTCTCACGCGCACCTACATCACCAAAACATTAGACAGGGCCAGAGAGAGCCAAACAAACGGAAATAAAAAATTAAAAAAAAATAGAGAGAAGAAGCGGAAAAATATGATTAACATAAGATATAGCGAGATTTCAAGTGAGTGAGCGTGGCTGAAAGTTAATAAATAGTCACGTGCTTCACGGTGCATCCATAATAATGGGACCAGGAGTTATTGGAAACCAAAAAAAAAAAGTATTACTCCGGGCAGAGTTTTAATACACAAGAAGATAAAATCAATGGTAGAGGTTATAAAGAACCAGACTAGGCCTTGGTCTCGTGATACACACGGAACAGGTTTATGGTGAATAGTTCAAAGTTTTGGATGGTGTAAAAGGTGACTTTTAGTTTCGCTGTGCCCCATCAAGACATCCAGATCTCTGAAAATATCTTCAATAATATAATCGTGAAGCCCCAAAACTTGATAAGCAAATATAGAGTTCAACTCTTATTGTTCCTTCTTCTATTCACTCGATGCTCTCAGGATTAAAACTAAACCACCGAATCTCTAACACAAACAAAAGTTCCTTTTGTGACTCAATAGGGGTTTCGGGAATTCCACACTAGTATTACTAGTATTTGTAGTGGCAGTCCATGATATATTATATTTTGGCATCGTGATTTGGAATGTAGGTATTGATATTGCCAAAGTAGTACCAATGGAACCAGTACTAGAGTATTGTTAATTAGCATTAGAAGTAAAGTGTAGTGTTAAAGACAGACTACTAGAATTGTGGGCAGTAGTAGTACCAGTATAGTGGAAGGTTTTCCCTTAGATTGAGTATCGTTTTGATGTTTTTTTTTTATAACTGGATTATAGTTTTCTTGGAAGCTAACTCCCTAGACTTGTCAAGCAGCGTATAACCTCAGAAATGGCTCTAAAATTCAATATCTTAAAAAAGGTTGAGGGAGGGAATACATGGAAAATCCCAGGATCCGAAGCTGATTTGGAAGCTGGAAGTTTGATAGGTCCATGGCTTATCAAATTAGAATTGAGAGGTATATATTAGAATCTGTTTCGCTTCGGGAAAACTTATATTATTCTGGAGAAGTGACTGCTTCCATTTCTTGCAAGTATGACTCATTAGGAAGAGAGGAAAAACGGCCAGTCTCTCGTATGGTATTTTTTGTATTGCCTGATTTAAACAATGTCTCGTTTGTATTGACTATTTAAAACAATGCCTCTTGGAAGCTGTAATGCCGTTTTTTTCTTAGCTCTAGTGTAAATTCTTACCGGCTTTATCCTGTCTTAGAGTCTGGTTTTAAAATAGGCTCTTCTATAAACTAAGATTGTATTATTTTAAAAAATGTCCAGTCGAATAAATTTCAGTTTTAAAGTCAGTAAAAGATTATTTAATTGATAAAGAAGCACCCTTTGTCTCTATCCTGCATACAGAACCTTCAGCATAAAACCAAATTCAATAGTGAAAATAGTTTTTTGACCAACAATAAAGAGGTATAAACATTTTAATCAATGTCAGTATAGAATCCTCCAAACAAGAAATACAATGAATGAAGAAGTATTAACTCGACATTAACGTGACGCTTCTAATATATGCAGTCCACACATAGTAATGAAGATTTCGACCCGTAAAAAGCAGATTTTAGTAACTCTTAAGTTTCGAGTTAGCCTCCAAGCTCCAATATAATGACTATTTATAAACTGTGAGTGCCACAAGCAATGATTTCTCTGGTGTCACTTACCTTAAAATTTCAAAATAGTGTTTTTAGAATGGACCAAATTCACTAAATAAAATACTTGAAAGAAATCAGTGCAATATACGGTATGTCGCTGGATTAGATGTGGCATGGAAACCAGTTGTTTTAATTTATAGTGTTCTTTCTAATACATGCAGGACTGCATATAGGCGCTATTTATAGACTTCAAGACCTCTCATGACCTGACAAGCAGATATTTGGATCCGAAACCTTCTCCACTGTATATTAAACTGTGTGTTACAATCTGTATTACTGAATATTAGTAACAACTTTACTTTTAAATGTCACTGGATTTACTAGCATGCGCTCACTAGTATAGTGCAACGGATACATAATGGATGTACAGATGAAAATTCAGATCAACTCGTAGCCTTTGGACCACTGTCAAATTGGATCACATCCACCAACAACGTCACGTTAGACTCGTCATTGAGTATCCAGGATGTGAAGATCGGGCAAGCTTTGGATGGTCACTTAAGGCTTGTAAGGTCTGAACTTCCATTTCTGTCAATCTTAATCCAGCAAGAATTGTTTCGCAGGAAACTCATCAATGTACTGGAATTCTTCATCGACTCCAGGGTTGAAATGTATCCGGCATGTCACACAAATAAGCTTTCTCCCAGGGCACATATTTCCTTCTTTAAGGCTCGGAACAACTTCATCTGGTTCTCACGAGACACGGCCAACCAGCCAGCACATTGATCCGCAATCCATCCGTCGGCCTTTACCCAATGTTTTCTCTTTGGCTTTTTACCTTTTGGTGCCCTGTGACTAGCAGCCTCGAATCTGCCAATCGGAGACTTCTTATCTCGCTCATCGAAGTTGGGAATGCTCTTTGGAGCATTTTTCTCTCGGTCATAGGCTAAAAGGTAAACATCCACCTTCAAACAGTCTTTCGTGTCATCACCATACTGAATCACATTCACGCCTGGGTCAAAGCCGTCACACGAGTAAAAGAGGTGATTCTGCACTTTCTGGTTGACATCCAAGAACATGTGGGTCTTCGGCATCTTTGGCCCAAACCCGAAATCATGGTTCAAAAACCCCACGTGTCCTGGTGTCTCGGATTGGTCGGTGTGGGCATAAGTTTCCTTGAAATGAAATTCCACAGGTTTGCCTCCAACAGCAAAAACGCTGTAGTCCGAATATTTGATGCTGGAGAGCGGCACTAAAGTCTCATCAACTCTCGCAAAGAACACCAATGGATCGGTGGTTTCAAACCATGCGGAGGCAGTTGCAGCCACGATACTAAAAAAGATTGAATTGGAAATTTTCATGATTTTCTCGAATACTTTTTTAGAAAACGGATTCTTGGTCACTTAAATAGCCCACCGAAAAACGTCCACTGGGTTTCCACAACGCTGTAGCTTGGCCAATATTCAATTAGAAAAAAAAATTCATTCCGTCAATAGGCACGGATGCATGCACAGCAGCAGCTTAAGCCCGAGCTACCCGACTTTCTGGAAAATGAAAATCGGACTTTTTATTCTTCAGAAATCTCGTTGTTTGGAAAAACTCTTCGCTTTTAGTGAGGCACAGTGATATCCAGCCCTTTGAAACTTATCAACTTGAATTTGCCAGTTCTGATAAAATAGATTGGCCTTTTTGACGTCTTTTGAAAAAAAATCATTTTTCAGATAACCCTCCTTCGTTTCGTTCCATTGACCTGGTAATGCAGCCATGTGAACCTAAAGCATTTAAACTGCCCATGCTGCATATATGATGTGCAGGTTCACCAAACTCTTTGAACACATGATTTAATATTGAGCTTGGGGTTGCGACGAGGGGTTCACCTTACGACGAACCCAAAGTCGAAAGCTTCTCCAATGAAGATATTTCGCCTCCCCATACAACAGTAGGTGTTTGCCTCTTATGGAAGTTGAATGGAGTCAAAAATGGGTTTGCAACTCAAGAAAAACTGACCAAAAACCCACTTTATAACCACGTCAAGTCATTTACGTTATGATTTTGGCGTACTCGTGTGCAGGTATCTGCCTCTCGCCACCTTAACGAAAAGGTGCAGTTAGACAATGGGATTGCGTAGCATTCATTGCCTGTTTAAGTAGTGGCCTGCCCAATATGCAATACTGAGTGTTTTTAACCCACACATTGACACAAATCGCCCTTCCCCAGGTTTTCACCCTTTGGATAAAATAAAAGGTTACCTCTCTTGGATGATCGTATATCGGTATAAAAGAACACGTAATCAAAACAGAAACGCATGCTTCAAAGTACTTTGCCATGGCTGCGGGATGACACCTTGTCCGCTGGGTAGTAGGTTTGCCATGAGAAAATACCATAGCAAAGTATCCATCTTCACTAATTCAACGCAAAGTGGGAAATACCATAAGTTTGCAAATGATAGTAGATACGTATCTTTTGAGGCAGTGTATTGTTAAAACCACTAACCACAATCATCATTTGGTTGAAAAAAGCTGTTTCGCGTGAGAAAAATAAGGCTTGAGATTCCAGGGCCAGCTTTCGCTCATGGACGCTAATGTTGTGGTGTTAACTGACTCTCTATAATCACCTCGCTTGAATTAATTCTGCCCAAAACTTGTTGTAGTTGTCACTAGAGGCAATGGCAGAGCCTATAATTAGTAGAAAAAACAAGGAAGTAATGCCGAGCGTCACATTCATCTAAAAACTCATTGAAAAAAACCACAGTAAAGCTTCCATAATTCTTTGAATTGAAAAATGAATTTCAGTTATTAATCACAACTTCTTTGAAGTAAACCAACAAGCACTGTAGACCACAATAGTCACATACAAGTAGATCCCAGTAGTGAATATCTTAGAGAACATTGTGGTATTAATCGCAGGATAATCCAGGCGGAAACAAACTTCACAATCACTCAGGGGGTGTTGTTACACCCATAGTGTTAATAATTGTAGATAATTCATAAAATAAACATCAGAAAGTATGGCAATAAACAAACAAAGAAGAGTCTATGATTATCGAAAATGCTCAAATATCCTGGGTCGGCCACAAAGTCTGTCCTTTTTATAGCTCCTTTTATGAGCTGCTCAAGCCAACTGTAAGAGAGAGACCCCTTAATCTCCTGCACATGTATAACTGTAGCTTTGGAGATGAAACCTCCAAGCTCAATTCATTGGAGGCCAAAACTATCTTACGCTGTCAAAATTTGAGTATCGAGCCGGTACCAGATTTGTCAACTTATTGTAACAAAGTTCAGAAGAAAAAAAAATTGAAGAAAAAGAACAGTTAGGAGCATTTAGTTTGTATTTAAAGTTTCACTCTCGAAATAAGGGCAAGTTTAAGAGGGCAGAACTCGCATTTTAAGCTTAAAAATTACGGGAAAGTTTAAGAGGAAACCGGTTTAAGAGGGGAACGTGGTGTATCTATACTTTGGCTTTGTAAACCTGAAACAAATGCACTGCTTTAGGGGGCTAGCAGATGGCTGTAAAACTGGGAATCTTAGTAATATATAAATGCCTGTGCCGCGACTTTGGAAAGGTCCATTTTTTGATATTTTTACTTTTGCAGCTCTAATTTCCACTTATCGATGTATTTTTTTTTTTCCAAACCAATAGAGAGCCTGGGTAATTTACTCACGACAAAATACCCCTATCAGCCAAGGCAGCTTCTTGGAATTAGCAGGCCGAATTTAATAAGTTATTGGACCCTGGCGCTGGCTGCAAGTTCCTGGTGTACGGGTGTTTAATATATACTCGCGGTGTACGGATGTTAGTGCACAGTTGAGATGCGAAGGTCATCACGAAAAATACACCCTTATCAATTACCTATCTGAGCATGAAAGTCAAGACAATCAGCAGGTCTGCGGATACCTATGTCCCCGCCAGAAATACACAGGAGTCGGCAACTCCCCGGAACTTGAACCCCGCTCTTCATCCCTTCGAAAGAGCTAGGGAGTATACCCGTGCCTTGACTGCCACCAAACTCGAGCGCATGTTTGCACAGCCCTTTATTGGCCAGCTTGGTGATGGCCACAGAGACGGAGTTTACTGTATCCTGAAGAACTTCCAGACCACCAATCAAATTGCTTCGGGCTCAGGTGATGGTGTCATTAAGTACTGGAATCTTACGTCACGTGACGAGACCCTTAGCTTCAAGGCCCATCGGGGTATGGTCACGGGTCTCGCTGTGACTCCCCGCAGAGGTCTTCTTTCGAGTGGTGATGACAAAACTGTCAAGTTATGGTCGTTAGAAAGTGATGCTTTTGGCGAGGAGACCGACGACTTAGACATCTACCGTAAGGGTGGAAACAATCAGGGGCTTCTCAAGACCTTTGCGGGCGAACATGCATTCCAAGGTCTAGACCACCACTTTACTGATGACCTCTTTGTTACCGGTGGAGCATCGATCCAATTATGGAATACCAATAGAGGAAACTATGTGAGTAATCTTTCCTGGGGTTGCGACAATGTGTCCAAAGTGAAGTTCAACAAGACGGAAACAAACGTTTTGGCTAGTTGTGGGTCAGACAACTCTATTGTCTTGTACGATATACGGACAAACACGCCGATCCAGAAAGTGGTGACCAATTTAAGGGCCAACGACATCTCCTGGAACCCCATGAATGCGTTCAACTTTGCCAGTGGCCACGATGACCACAACTCGTACCTCTGGGACATGAGAGACTTGCTGAAATCGCTCACCATCTACAAGGACCACGTGAGTGCCGTGACCAGTCTTGACTTCAGTCCTACAGGCCAGGAGTTAGTGACAGGATCCTACGACAAGACGATCCGGATTTACCGGGCCCGGGAGGGGCGTTCACGTGAGATCTACCACACCAAGCGGATGCAGAGGGTGTTTGCCGTTGCTTTCACCACAGACAACCGGTACATTCTCAGTGGATCCGATGACTCGAATATCCGTCTATGGAGAGCCAATGCATCCGAAAGAGCCACGGTTAAGTCCGCACGTGAACAAGCCAAGCTTAACTATGATGCCAAGTTGAAGGAGCGCTACAAGACCATGCCAGAGGTCCGCCGTATTGCCAAGCACAGACATCTTCCTATGGTGGTCAAGAAGGCCGGTGATATCAAGCGGGTGGAGGTTGAAAGTTTGAAGAGAAGAGAAGACAACGAGATCCGTCACAGTAAGGAGGGCTCTAAGGTCAGAGTGCCGGAGAAAGAAAGACATATTAGGGGAGTTGCATTCAAGGAATCAGAGGAACAACCATGATACCCATGTTCATCTGCCATACCAGTGCCATACAGTGGTAGTCACATTATTGCTACATATTGGTAGCGGTGGTTACCATTTAGGCAAATCTATGGGTTGAAAGATCTCAATCAAGAAGCGGAATCTGTGCTAATCAATCCTACTACGAGTGAGGCCTGTGATGCTTGGTGCTTTTACATGCCGAAGAAGTGGCTATTGGTGCATTCTGCCACATGCGTGCAGTGAAAACCTCTGGAGGTTGCCCAAATAAGAAAGACGGGAAAAGGTTCCAGTTTCCAACTGCGTCTGGGGAAGACCTGCCATGTTCGTGGGCCGTGGCCCAGATGCGTATTCGGCATATAAGACTTTGCTCCTGCAAATTGCATGCCAGATCAAAAGGTCACTCCAGAATATACACTTACCAACGCAATACATAACAACGTTATACAAATCGTAGCAAAAAGGTAGCTCTATACTTAGCGTAGTGCATATAAGTATTAATGCTTTAGATACGGACTTTAATTCCTACGTTTGTCTCAAGGTGCCAGATAAGCGTGCGGTGTACGGGTGTGTCAAACGAGTCGTGTGCATGGACGCCAAGCAGTAATAATAGGGACGGGTGAATTTCTGTATTTAAAGTATGAATTATACCCTATAAAGAGTGTCACGTGAAACGTTCCATTCCCCCCTACTTCCCATAACGGCATGGACGAAAAAAGCAATTGCTTTTCTTTTTCAAATTTGTCACGCTCTTTTAGGAGCATAACGTTGTGTGCACTTTTCAAGGCCGGAGCGCGCGGTTTTGTCTAAAGCCCAAGCTTTACGTAATCCGTGCTGACCGTTCTCTTCTTACCGTGCAAACACATCTACCGCCGTGCACGAGTCAATACAAGGCAAACTCTTGATAATCTGCGTGTGAAACCCGCTGTGCCGTTTTCCGCCGCCTTTTCTTACCCATTTCCCTTTTTTTCGCTGTGTTTAGGCCCTTGGGTGCCACAGAACAAGCAACCTTCCGTTTAACTGGTCCCATTTTCTTAGATCAAGCTTTACGAGACAAACCACATTGGGAAACTGATATTAACCCGATTTTTCTGGTGTTTTAGAGCTTCTTGGAAAGTCTCCCGGTGCAATTTTCGTCCTACTCCGGAATTACCTCCCGATTCCCGGATTGGTCAAGCCGCATAACATTTGGAGAGCAGAGCTATTTTCGCTGGTTATCTTTTTAATTATCACTGGTTCTTATTAGTTATCATTGGTTCTTTTTGTTTATCATTGGTTGATTTCAAATCCAAGTATTTCTTTAGGTTATACTGTTGACCAATCAGAGAGAAGACCAGAGCACTCAACTCGACGAATTATTCAAAGGTACTAAGACGTACTCAGACGTATCAAAAGGTGCTAATTTCAAGCTACCCACCGGTGCCTATTTGTCGATTGTCTGCCCTGCCCATTAGGTGGTTCAGATATACTACTTAAGGTTTACTAGATCAGGTGACCTACTATTGCTTGCTACTAATTACTGCTTGTGATTAGTCAATTTCATTGGTACTGTTAGTGTCACTGATAATTTTGGATTTACTGGATCCATTCCACCCATCGACTAATCGACAACCATCTCAAGTATGCCAGACAGAAACGTCTTGAAGATCTTCCAGCATTTTAAGCCAGGACACAACGGAAACAATTCTAGTTCTAGTCCTGGCAATGGAGGAAGTGGCGCACACGAAAACGGGGCAGCTGGAAATGCTGCAAGCGGAGGAAATGGAGATACCACGGTCAGCTCTTCGTCTACGCAGGGCTTGTCGTCGGCCGAACCCCATCTTCGGCCTTCTGTTTCTAACCTGTCCCACAATGGTGCCCGTAAGTTCTTGGGCATTCAGATCGGGAAACATGAGTCCGGCGAATCTCTTTCGCTGCCTGTTCTCACTAACTCCTCCGATCACAGGGAAGTGAGTACTCCACCAATCCAAGCACCTGGAAGTTCAGTTCACTCCCCAGGCCTTTTGGTTCATCACTCGTCTCAGCAGCATGCACACCGCTTCACCAGTGCAGAGGAAAACCCTGTCAACAAATCCACCAGCTTGGGGGAGATCAAGCGGCTTTTCAAGCCGTCCAGAAAAGTGTCCAAGACGCAAAATCTGCTGAGTGCCAGTGCAAGCACCACATTAAACCCACCAACAGGCAACATTGGCTCCGGTGGCTCTACACAGTCCATTGTGTCACAGCCCCACTCGGCCGCCCCAAGCAGAGAACCGCTGGCGACATCCTTGGTAGCACTTATCCAGAATACATCTACGCAATTGCTACATCAGCAGCAGCAGAACAAGCGAAAGGAGCACTCTGTGCATGAACCATTCACGCAGGACGAGTCACCATTGGTTAAGAAATACGGTAAGGTCAAGAAAGAGTTGGGGTCTGGTGCTGGAGGGTCTGTGCGGCTCATTATGCGGCCTCTGGACTCCAAAACCTTTGCTGTGAAAGAGTTTCGGCCCCGGAGAAACACGGAGTCGTTTAAGGATTACACCCGAAAGTGCACTGCCGAATACTGTATTGGGTCTACTCTCAAACACCCCAACATCATCAAAACCATTGATATTATTCATGAAAACAACCGTTACTACGAGGTCATGGAGTATGCACCCATTGATTTCTTTGCCGTGGTGATGAGTGGAGACATGAATCGGAATGAGATCAACTGTTGCCTCAAACAAATCTTGGAGGGTGTTTCATATTTGCATTCTTTGGGCTTGGCCCATCGGGACTTGAAACTTGATAATTGCGTGTTAACCACCGACGGAATCTTGAAAATCATTGATTTTGGAAGTGCTGTGGTGTTCAAATACCCCTTTGATCAATATGCTAGCAAACTGGAGATTCACTATTGCCATGGAATTGTGGGCCTGGACCCATACTTGGCCCCAGAAGTCTTGAGTCACCAGAACTCTTATAACCCGCAACCTGTGGATTTGTGGTCCATAGCCATCATCTATTGTTGCATGACGTTGAAGCGGTTTCCCTGGAAAATCCCTAATCCGGAAAAGGATAATAGCTACAAGTTGTATGCGATGGAGGACGATAATTACCATGACTACTACCTTTCGAACGACTGTCATAAGTTGTTATTGAGACACCGGCACCTTAAGAACATGATGGCGCGCCTGAATAAAAAGCGCAAGCTTTTAAAGATGGTTGAAGGGGATGACGACGAGACTACACGAGAGCGGCCGGAGGCCTCGGAGAAGTATGACGGAGAGGAAAAGGAAAAGGGAGGAAAAACGGAAAAAACGGAAAAGGCTGATGACAAGCTCGAGAAGCTTAGTGGAGAAAAGCTCGAGGAGAAACTCAAAGCTCTTGAAAACGTCGAGATTTTGGAACCGGCTCAGGTGGAGGAAATCACGCATGAGATCAAGCAAATCGACGACAAGTTGGAGGAGTACGAGGCCATCAAGGCTGCACACAAGATCAAGTACCTAGAGGCCAAGCAAGCTCAAGAGCAAAATGGGGAAGGCGATGGCGAAGAGACGCGAGAAACCGTCCGCAGATCCAAGTCTCATAAGCAGATCCACGGCCCGTACCGTCTCATGCGGCTTCTACCGCACGTGTCCAGGCCCATCATCCATAAAATGCTCATGATCGACCTGCAGAAACGGGCCACCATCGAAGAGATTATGAATGACGAGTGGATCCGGAGCATCAAATGCTGCACGTTAAAGCAGGCGCAGAAGGGGACGGAGGTGAATATCGAGGATGCTGAGTATGTGATTTTCGAGCGGGGAGAGCCGGAACACGAGCATACAATAGTGCTTGACGATGGAGCCAAGACGTGACGGAGATGTCATGGAAACATACGGAGGACACATGATGAAGACTGTACAATGGAAGATTTTGGCAAGAGTCATGGCCTCAAGTGAAGATGTTTCAGGAAATAATGGTTTTTTGGGAGATGCATGAATTGAAATAAAAAGTTTCAATGATTCTTGCTCGAAGACGTGAACTAATAATTTCAGGTCGACTCCTCATTTCCTTTTTTTTTTTTGTCAAATACCTAGTCTGTCTACAGGCTACTGTCTACAATCTGCTGTCTCAAGCATGTCACCTCGGCATATTAATACTTTTTTTGGTCTTAGACCCAGTTTCTTTTCTCGTTCATTACTTATCAGCCTGGATGTAATGAGGTGGATTTCTAGAGGCTTAGCAGATTATACTTCAATATGTCGAACGCCGTCTGTTTGACCAGACTGGTAATGATAATATCGGTAATGGCAAAGTGTTAGTTAAATCACGGGAACACGGTAGATCAACTGAACATGACTATTTTTTTTTTTTTGACGATTTTGTCAAATTAACTACCTAATAACTTTGAAATGATTATGCCGCGGTGTACGGGTGCGGCCGCATTATCACGATAATCGCTCCACCTCACAACCCCACCATCTACACCAACTACCCAACGCCACTAGGTACAGTAATTGGAAGACCCAACGCACACCCCCAAATCCAAAATCCAGAATTTCAAATCCCATAAACAAGGAAAAATTTGCAACCACACACCTACGAAATCCTGACCATGAACCCATTCAACGGAAGCAGGCTCAAGACCACGCTCAAAATGGCCATTTCCAAGCTCAAGTTTCTCCAGGAGAAAAAACTCGCCCTAGGCAAACAACAGCGGCGGCAGTTGGCGGATCTCTTGGGTGCAGGCAAAGAAACCAGCGCCACGATCCGGGTGGAAAACCTTATCAGGGACGACATTTACGTGGAATTGTTGGAGTACTTGGAACTCTACTGTGAATTGCTCTTGGCGCGGCTTCTGCTAGTTTTGGATACCCAGCGCGCGGAGGTGGACGGTGGGCTTAGTGAAGCCGTCGCGCTGGTCATCTACGCTTCTTCGCACGTCGAGGTCAAGGAGGTGGCCGCGGTGGGCGACATGCTCAAGGTGCGGTACGGCGCGGAGTACAGTCGGCGAGTGGTGGAGCAGGCGGCCGGGGTTTCGGAAAAAGTCATCAAGCGGTGTGACATTGAGCCTCCGTCGCTGGACTTGGTGGTGATGTACTTGACGGAAATAGCCCGGACCTATGAGGTGCCGTATACTCAGATGGAAGAACTAAGGTCTGGTCAAGACCAGCCATTGGTTCCAGAAGAAACGAAGAATGAGACTCAATCTCTAAATGGGACTCAAGCTCAGAATAAGACTCAGAATGAATCTCAGAAAGAGACTCAAAATCAGGATTTGAAGCTGGACCACTTGGAAAAGCCAAAGGAGAAACCTAAGGAGTTGAGTGACTTTGATAAGTTGAAGGAACGCTTTGCTGCGTTGAAACGGTGATCCATCAAGACTTTCGTTGCCCTTTGTCCCCGTGCTGTGTATACCAGGACAGAGATTTACTTGTTGATGATCCATTGAGTGCAGTGGATGAGCATGTTGAGAGGCACTTGCCACGAATGCTATCCATGTGAGGATTATAGAAAACTTGCACGTGGTCAAAGATGGGGAGTTGATTGAACGGGGTTTTTATCAGGAAATCATGGTGCAGGAGAAGAACCCGTTGCGGCAATTGATTGTGGGTTACGGCTCGGAGTCCTCCTCCTAAACCAATTTCCATTCTTTATCAAACTCCACCAGCAAACTCCACCAGCAAGAGGTTGAAGAGGAGATTGGGAACTTGCCGGAGTCAGTTACGTCAATCGAGAATGTCCATGTTGATTCGGATCCAGTTACTTTTGAGAAGGACCTCTGATGCCCCCTTTTTTTTTTGACGACGAACGTTTGTTGGTGTGTTGAACCCAGTGGGCCAGTGGATTTCTAGGTCTTTCCTTTTGGATCTTGCCAGATTATCCCATCTTCGTGTCCTTGATGAACCTCCAATCCCATCATAGTGTGTCTTGATGAACCTCTAGTCTACCAAGGTACTAGCCCTGAGTTATGGGTTTATTTAATATGTGATGTTGTGTGTCCATATGTTCTGACTAGGATTTGAAGACTGGATTATGTGATTTCAAATCATTGGAGTTTTGTCATTACCTGGAAGATTATTACCTGGAATATTATTACTTGCAATATTATTACCTGGAATATAGAGTGGTTGGATTCGTCAAGACTAGAAGTCACGAGAACTTGAACCATATTGAATGATTAATAATGGATCATGTGACCTTCTCTTATACAAAAAAAACAAAACCAACTCCAAGGGAACATATTAGAAATTTTCATTGGGCCGATCCAATGAAAGTCACTGCTCCTATTGACTACTACTATCACTGGGGCTACGATACGAGACGGGGGAACGGGAATTACCTCTTGCGCCTGCATATAACCAAACTCTCTTTCAAAATACACATGTTTGAAGTCCGTTTCAAATTTGTTTCAAATCTTTCATTTTGAGTTTCCAACGTTTGATTAGCTAATCCCTGGGGTTATATGCACTGCACATGGGTTGATATCAATGTCTGGTCCTGCACACCGGCCCGCGCCTCCAAAACATCAACCTCAATCTGAAGCAAACCTCAAACACTCTCAAACACACAAACTCCTTTCATGAACATCTTGACGCCTCGGCAGAGTGACGAGCTCCACCGGGCGCTCATGCAGTATCTCGAGCCCAAACTTGATGCTGCAAATCATCTCAGTACCGTAAAAGTGCTCCGTCTGCTATTAAAGGTTTCCCCCGATAGTCCAGCCCAAGCACCCAATTTCCTTGAAAAAAAATGGTCCACGGTTCTTCGATTACAAAAAAAAATCTTGGATTTGCAAAATGAGGTCAATAGCTATAAGGCTTTGGTGGAGCTGGCGAATCAGGCAGGCCATTCGGTGGTGGTGGCTCGAAAAAAGCTTGATTGGCTTCCGAGCTCGCCCAATAAGGTTTTTCCCACGAAAGCCGCCCAGATCGTCAATTCCGTGGCCGTGCATCCCAAATTGCCCTTGTTGGTCGCCGGCTGTTCGGATGGGAGCATGGTGGCTTGGAACATTGCCACAGATGACCCTCTGATCCCAGAAAAACTCTGGGGGGCCCATCTGAGGTCCGTGCACAAGGTGCGCTGGTCGCCCGCTCATGTGGACGTGGCTTCCGATGCCTCCGACTACGTTCTAGCGTCGTGTCTGTCGGATTTGTCCATTAAAATCTGGGCTGGCGATGCCTTGAAGCATATCCGCACATTGACAGGACACGAACATACGGTTTCGGGGGTGGCATTTTCGGCTCATAACCCCAACTTGCTCTACTCGGTTTCCCGGGACAAATCGGTGAAAATATGGGACCTTTTGGATGGGTACTGCATCAAGACGTTCGTGGGCCATTCCGATTGGGTCCGGGACCTAGACGTTATTAGCATCAATACGTCGTTGGCGTTGAACGTTCTCCGACGGTCGGAAATCTCCACGCTTGAAATGGGTGATTTTGTTGTCACGTGCTCCAACGACCAGTCCATCCGGTTATCCCACCATCTGGGCACGGGACTTGCCATGCTTTTGGGACATGACCACGTGATCGAAACCGTGAAGTTCGTACCCATGCTAGCGAACCAATACTTGGACAAATACATCCTACTGCATATGGACCGGTTCCCGTATCTCTCCCATGCCATAGTGGAGAATGATGTGTATACACAGGTGCTCGGGTTCAAATATTGTGTTTCTGCGGGCCGAGATAACCTTATAAAAGTGTGGCTTCTCCCTCCACCCACACTACATGCACACCGGCCACCAATGCCGGCGATCCAGAACAATCTGCAGGGCTGGCACGTGTTTGATCTTTTGGGCCACCAGCTGTGGGTAAAGAGTTTGGAATTTCATCCAAGCGGGCGTTATTTATTTTCTGGGTCTGACGATAAGACTATTAGGGTGTGGGACTTTGCTTCTCTACCGGAGAAGGGCGTGATTTCCTGCACGAAGACATTGACGGGGCACGAGGGTTTTGTCAATACTGTTCATTTTGCTGGCTTCGAAGCCATGCCTGAAAAGACGGAAATAACGGACGTTAAGGAACCAGAAGCTAAGGAGACTAAGGAGATGAAAGAGTCAAAAACGCTTAAGGAGGACCGGGCCAAGACGATTGAATCCTCCATGCGGTGTCTTTTTGCAAGTGCAGGAACAGACAACACTGTTAAGACATGGGGATAGATACAAGTGTCCAGGTCGTAATATCGAAATGTTTATTAAGTCATTGACAATGGTCAATGGTCTGATAATGGGACGAAGGAACAAATATTATGATAGATTGAACCACTCTTGTTGAGTTCTGATTTGTCAAGGAGTGGATGGGTGGATCTGGAACAATTTTATTGGCCAGTCCAGACTAGCGAGTCTGTTTCTCAACACAGAACTTGCTTTTATAATCCTAGAGCTTACAAGAGCTTCCTAGAGCTTTCTAGAGCTTCAGAGTTCCGAGAGAAATAGCTTGAATAGGCAAGGAACATTGAAGCAAAATACCTATAGTATAGTAGTATAGAGTAGCTAGAGTGTATATACTCTTAGCCAAGCATTAATAGAGATATTATAGAGTGGCTTGAAACTACTTCATTTAAAGTAGTGTAATATACTGCATACAGTGCGCTGGAACAAACACTGAACTGATAAGATTAATTTTCACGATTCATTTATTGTTCTTTCAATTATGCCATCCTGAATATATAAAGACACAAAAAGGTCAGCAGACATGTTGATTTCATTTTGGGAATCAACTCTTTGGTGTGCCTGCATATAACCGTGGTCCATCTTCAATCAATCGTCAGTCAATCACGATCAATCAAGTGGGGAGCACGCTGAGCCCATTCGGTCCATGACCCATCGTATACCCGGATCGGAATATCGGGTGCTACCTTTTCTAGGGCCAACTTAAGAATAACTGCCGTGACACCCGTACCGCACAGCACAATGATGCCCTTATTGCCCAAAGGAGCGGTCAAATCCAAACCAAACTCACGTTTGAGCAAGTCAGATATTTCCTCTTCGGTCTTGTAGTTTCCGTTGTCGTTTAAAACCTTGGAAAAGGGAAGAGAAAGGGATCCAGGCACGTGTCCTGCAGGCAAGCCCGGCCGGGGTTCGGGTTCCTTCCCGGAAAAACGGCCTGCCGAACGAGCATCAAACATGGTATACTTTGAAGTCAATTCTCCGGTTTCCACCAAATCAAGTAATTCCTCATACTCAATGACTTGGCGGCGATAGTTGGCAAAGAAGTCATCCTGTGTAATACCTCCGTACTGCAGGTAAGGCCGGTCCACAGGGACTTCTCCCGTCACCAATTCGGGGAATTGCCGTTGGAAGTCGGCAAAATGGTCCACCAAGTAAACGTCTTTATGACCGTATAAGGCAAAAGTCCACGCGGCGCGCGGGCCCGAAAATATGCCCGATCGGTCGTACAACATCACGGTATCGGACTTTTGGATTCCCAAAGAGGAAATCGACTCGTTGAAAACCCGTTGCAGCGGAAGCATATGCGGGAATTTGCTCGGTTGAAGACACACCTTGTCCAAATCGAAAAAGGCGGCATTTTCGATCCGGTTTTGCCGGTACTGCGCATGGGGGTTGTGGGGGTTGTTGGGCATATACCATGTGCTATCCACGGGGACCACGGAAGCAGGGCTGGCCAAGATCTTGGCTGCTGTTCCTGCAGAAATCACTCTTACCGACATATTAAGCGAGTTTTGAAACAAGTTCTGAACCGAGGCCTGAAACTGCTGCAACTAACCTGTTGAAACTCCTCTTGAAATTAGAAGTTTTCGAACTGGTTGAACTTCTGTACAATGTGAAGGCTGTTCTTTTTGAATTCCTGAACAAAAAAAAGTAGATGTTTATACCTGAAACAATTCTGAAACTCCTGGTTCCTGAACGATCTCAAATTAGTCTGAAACACTTGCGATTATCTTAGGGTGCGACTGGTGTGAGAGCGAGCAAAGGGCATTCTGCAGGACGTGGTCGCACGTGATACCATCTCTCCACAACATTGTATCAATTATTAAACCACCGTTTTGGAAAGAACTGTCGGAAAAAATCTGTCGATTATTGTATTCAATTGCTTGTAAATCTTTTTAATTCAGTACCAAAGAAAATATTTGGTAAACGAAAAAAAGTAGAAGGTGCTTAGCTGCAGGATTGTGACTCAACTAAAGGTTTTAGTTCATTTAAAACTCAACCACTCAACCCCAATGTAACTAGGCTTTGCCTATAAACCAAAATATTCTGAACCAATATGCAAAACTACCAAGCTTTTTAATGGTCGTGCGCGTACCAATTCCAGTTAAGTTGTACTTAAAACCCAGCAAGATTACTACCCTTATTCCACAAATAAATACCTTATTTCTTAGTGATTTAATACTGCTCTACTTTATCACCGTTTTTTCCTACTACACTAACCACTAGCCTGGCGTAGTATAGTAAGTACACTACCTGCAGGAATACTGCATTTTCGCTTAGTCTAGAAATTCCTGATTCCTCTCGAAAATCGTCAGACAAAATTGCTATTGGCTGGTTTCCAGATTTAAAGCACAAATCCAAACTATGACCACCGATTGCCATTAATTTCAGTAGTCTACTATACACTAGTGTATTTTGAATTATACTCTGGTACTGCATGGAATTACTTGGGCCATTGGCTATTCCCTTTTAACTGTGTGTTTTTTTTGATATTCTGAATGACAGTAAGATGCAGAGGCCAATCAAATATTTTCTGGCATTAAATGCCTAGATTAGTGGCTTTAATTGGGGTAGTTATACTATGAATGGGTCGTATTTCTCTGCTAGAGATCCCAAAATTTGGTATCTTGATAAACAGAAGAAAGGGAATATAAAAATTGAGCTTCTAGCAAAGCTCAAAATCCGTTGATTCATTTCTAATACTCTAGAAGTTTGTTAGTGTGCTGAAGCCCTCGGAACTGTCGCGCCTGTCCCTCGGGTCTTGTGCGGACTCATTTGTGGGTCGGTGTATTTCGCTTGAAATAATGTCTTTGACTTGGAAAAAAGTGCCCTGGGGATGTCCGGATTTCCAGAATCTCACCAAACAAATTTTTACTATCACTCAACCTAAATTGGATTCTTTGTGTTGGCCTTTTTTGTCTTGGGATTGCCTGGTGCACGGGTCTCGCTCCCCTCTCGAATCATCATTTCGAGGGCAGTTTCCGACCAGAATGCATGGAAAATCTTTAAAAAAAGCCTTTAGTGGTGTATTTAAACTTGCTCAGGTAAATGAAAGTTTTTGAACAAAAGAAAAAAAAATCCAAATGAAATCACATGCCGAAGTAAATTTTCTAGCACCCGACTAGTTCGTATTTTGCACCCAGAACGCGCAAATTTTGTAATATTCATTATATAAAATGTCAACATTTCGCACCCATTCCGTGAACCCAAAATATCACAGAAAAGCAAAGTTCCTATGTATAGCTTACGTAATCTTGCAATACCTTTAGAATATTATTATATTCATCCATTACGGGTAAAGCAAAGTCTTACCAAGCCACAGAGTAGTGCAAGGTGTAGTGTAATGTGGCACAGTGAAATACTTCATTGACTCAATCTTTGAGTGTTATAAATAGCAGTTTTCTCTGTCTTTAGAATTGAGGTAACCACTGATTAAGCCTATACTACTATAATAGAGAACAAAGAGAAGAAGAGAAAAAGAGGAAAAGAGGATTGTTCAGGGGACAGTTGTAGCATGATATATTGATGCAAACATTCCAGATCCGTGATTCTAGAATCTATAACTGAACTGAATTTACGCGTGTAAATTTTAATCTACCATTTCACATTCAAAACCTATTTTTACCTGTTTTTCAAGTTGACTCCACCACACCGCTAGAAGAACTATGCTACTACGGTATATAACTCTATAGAATCTTACGTACCAGCAAATTTGTCACTTCTATGTCATTTACCAAATTACACTTTGCTCTATAGTTTATTAATGAGGCTATTATCTGGATCTTGGCCTACAGAACTGGTCTGTAGTCTATTACATTGCCCAAGAATTGGTCTATGGTCGTTTTTTTAAGCTAGAAATCTTTTCTAAGCATTCACAACAGATATTTAAGTTAATAACTATTATCTTGAAGTGTAGATCCTTCCCAATTATGAGTTTAGTACAGTATTTAATGGAATACCCACTGTTCAATTAGACCAAGCCTCCTAGCCTTGTTAAAGTGTCAACCTCGAGCTCCCCGAAATTCAGAAATTTAGATACTTAGTAAAGCAAAAACAGCCCTTTAAAAGAGACTACGATATACCCTAAGATCAACTCTCTAAGTTTCATTCTGTAGGGCCAATTATCAGTATACAATGTTTGGTTGAGTTGAGGTCGTGCGCGCCCCAAAAAGGACCAATGTCGATTCCAATCCAGTCTTTTTACAAAACGCTATAGCCTTGATTTCCTTATACATTTTCTAGTCTGTGATTTCAGTCACCGAAAACCTGGAACACTGAGAGGCGCGTTAAGATTTTCTTAGTTCACATTTCACGAATCAACTCTCAATGCATCCCTGTTTCGCACCCAAACTGGCACTTCCACATTTCATCAACCTTACACCGCATCGTACGCACTTAAGCGACAAAGTGTTTAATTTTACCAAATGACAACTGAATTAAATATTAACTAAAAAGCAAATTTTACTGTTTCCTCAAATGGTCCTTTCTGGTGATCAGCACGACTCTCGCGGCCAAAAAGAGTTGGTAATCTTGAAGCAATGCTCAGTGCGCGCAGGAAAGTGTAGGACTAATTGAAGCAGCATGTGGTTCGTTTTCCATCAATGGTGTAATTTTCATGGAAAGATCAATTTCATGGAATTAAAATATTTCTATTGCTTGTTCAATTCAAAAGATTTTCGTTTTAAAATATTGGAGTGTGCAGAATTCTGGACTCCGATACCTCTTTTTAGCTGAGAGTGAGGTGAATATGGGGCACCAGAAAATATACCGTTTAGCTAGAGCTTACTTGATATAAATAACCTCCTAGAAATAATGAGTCTTGGTGATCAAAATGATGAGATTTAGTATAAAAAACCTATCGTTTAGTAACTAGTAAGTGAAGCCCAGTGGGTAATTTTGTGCACTTTAGCGAAGCACGTGAACCGTATATTGCGACTGGTGCTGGACTCTGTAATTCTGCTCACAGATTTATGTGTAACATTTACTTGTACTACCATCTTCTTATCCTCCTCCTATATCAACAAAACTGTATTGGTATTGAAGAACATCAGAAATTGAGCCAAAACTATACATTACAATCATTTAATCCAATCAAATAACCAGTCAATCCATTAAAGTCATTAATCTTTCAATTCGGATATTGGTGCAACTGCGACTGGAAACCTAGAGTCTGGACAAGGTATGACTCTGGGACAGACCAAGGAGTCTGCTTTGACGGTAGCAAAAGCAAATGCCTCTCTTACTCAAAAATTACGGGGCTTATTGCTGCCAAAAGGCCTTGCATTATTTAAGAAGGAAATGCCTGGTTCACCCGAGATTGGATGCGAAAAAGCTCGCCCGACTGCAATGCCCAAAAACCTCAAGAAACAACAGAACAAGCACGCAGTCCATTTCCAAGCCACCAAGAAATGGAGCAAGATTCTAGAGAAAATCAGATTCTTGAAAAAGCATTCAGAATGCTATATTCAAAGGGTTTCTGATTGTGATACTCTGGAATGCCCTTTGAAAGTCCGCAAAGTGCACCGTCTTTCTGCAAGTCGCGCTTTTTGCAGGATTCACGCATTGAGAGTGGGTCGCAAAGCAGTGAGCTTCGACTTGGCCAATTTAGATGATGATGATGATGATGATGCCAACTTGATTGGTGTGCCCATGAACACTCTCAGGCTGGCCTTTTTACCTCAAGAATTTGGAAACGTGGGGAACACTAAAATTGGTGAGAAGACTCCGGGAATCAAAACCAATCCGTTTTGTTCTCATTTTGGCGATTCCAAAACTTTGGTTGCGGAAGAAGAAACCAGGCTGCAGCACAAACAAAAGCGCAAGCACAAGCACAAGCGCAGGCCTGAACCACAAGTCGCTAGTGGAATCACCGTTTATTATGTTGACGGTGTAGCTGACCATAAATTTCCAAATAAGTCGCCTTTGGATGTTCTTGTTTTCACCCGACGGACTAAGGCTGAGGTCGACGCGGCTTATCGCGTTTCTGAGAAAAGAGTTCATTCTCTGAAAGCCAGAGATTCCGAGGTGAAATTGGAAGAGTTGCCAGTTGAAACTGAAACTGAAGCTCAAGTTAAAGCTCAAATTGAAGAGATTGAAACTGAAACGGAACCTGAAGCCGAAATTGAGACTCAAATTGAATTGGTTGAAAATGAAATTGAAGCTAAAGCCGAAATCGAGATTCAAATTGAAGAGGTTGAAACTGAAGTTGAAGTTGAAGCCGAAAGTGAAGCCGAAAGTGAAGCCGAAAGTGAAGCCGAAAGTGAAGCCGAGGCTCAAATTAAAGTTCGAGTTGAAGCCGAAATTGAGGCTAAAATTGAAGAGGTTGAAACTGAAATTGAACCTCAAGCTGAGAGTGAAGCCGAAATTCAGACTCAAATTCAATCGGTTGAAACTAATATTGAAGTTGAATCTAAGAGTGAGGCTCAAATTACAAAAATTGAAACTGAAATTGAGGCTAAAATTGAAGCTGAATCCGAGAGGGAAGTTGAATTTGAAGAAATTGAGACTAAAATTGAGGCTCAAACTGAAGAGGTTGCAACTGAAAGCCAAGCTCAAAATGGAGCTCAAAATGAAGAGCTCGAAACTGAAACTGCAGCTGAAGCCGAAATTGAAACTCAAATTGATGACGCTGAAGCTCAAATTGAAGAGGCTGAAGTGGAAGACGTCGCAGTCGAAGTCCCCGTCGAAGTTTCAGTCGAAGCTTCAGTCGAAGTCTTCGTGGAAATCGAAGTCGAAGTCCCAGTCAAGTCCACCACTTCGTTCTCAATCTCGCAGGGAAAAAATACCGTGGTCGAGATTGAGGAAGTTGTTCCTGAAGTATCTCCTCTTCAAGAAGATACTTCCAAGGATTTAGTCCTTTGCTCTGGCGATAAAATCCAGCCACAGAAAACCGAGGCTATTGTCCCTCTACCAACACCTTCTCGTATTAACCGAGAGAGTGTCTTTGCTAATGGTTCCGCCTGCAAAATAAATCAGACGAAAAGATACAAATTAGACGGCGTACTATGGATAATGGTTGAAAAGAACTTTCTGACGGGAACATTGATCAGTCACATCTATGAGTTCGAATGCCTAGTGGAGGAATACACCAAGCTCCGCAAATACAAAGAGGATGGATTATTGATACTCATCAAGCACATCAGAAGGTATGCGGTAATAATTACGGTATTCGGTAATGTCTTTAATGAGAAGCCAATGAATGTCGAAGAATTGGGGAAGCTTGTTGTTGGTCCTTGGTTTAAAAGCCAGCCAATAAAAAGCCCGAGAAAAAAGACCCAGAAAAAGACGACCCAGAAAAAGAAGAGCTTAGTTAAAGAAAGCCCAGGCTCAAAGATTTTGGAAGTCCTGCCTAACAAGACCGTGAAGCCGCGTGGCAAATTAGTCAGTCTGGTTCTAAAGAAGTGGGAGGCGATTACTTCTGAGACTCTGATGTTGACACCAAATTACAATAACACTCTGAAGTGGCTGTCGAACAATGACAAGACTTGGGGCAGTCCAAAATTCGTTGACGACTGGCCTCCAAAAGGAAAACCCCAGGGATGGACCTATGAGAACTATAACCCTGATGCCTGGTTCGACTGTGAGGATTACTGGGAAACCGAATTTGACATTGAGTACTATTACGGCGATGACTCTCACAAATACTGACTAACTTATCATTGCTAGAAAGAAAAAAAAAAAAAAAAGATGGTTCAATGGATGGACGTGAATGAAATACTTATGGCTACTAATTGATATTGCAGGCGAATAGTGGAGAATTTGGCACTGGCAGGTGCTTTTTGGGGGACAGTTTTTGGTGGTGCGGAGTTGCTTTGCGGTAATGAACCCCATGTGAGCCTTGGATTGTGAAAGTTTGTTAGTGAACCCTTAGAAGTGGGATTGCAACATTCGAGTAATGTGGGCCTTGGCGAACTGGACGGGATTGTGAAACGAAGCAAACTGAAATCACCTTAAACTCAACCCAAAAAAGAAACTACTATTCTAAATGCTCTACTATAAGCCTACAATAGAGGTGAATAGTCATAAGTATTACAAGAGCCGATAAACATTGAATCAGCCTCAAAAAAAAAAATTACTAAATAGAAATTGCAAGAGAAAAAAAGTATCTGTAGATTAGTAGCTTTTAGAGACAACTTATATGAGTATTTATGTCTAGAGACATCGTCACATTATTTACTAGTGGCTAATGACTCCAAATTTCGGCTACCAGACTCTATGTATTAAGTAGAATGACACAATTGACGCTACTGCTGGTTTAAGCTAAGTTCTTCTTTAGAAGTCGAATCCGAGTGAATCTGGCTTAGGCTCTGCGTTAAATTTATCAAGGTCAAAAATATGGCCCTGAACTTATATTTAATTGCACAAGTGTTTGTGTGAAATCGGCTTGGCTTCCATGAAAAAACAGCCTCTACTTGTATTTTTCATTCCAGTATAAAGACACTGTTTTTATTAATTTCCCATAGAAGTTGTTTAGTCCAGACTACGGGTTTTTACGCAGCCAGTAGTGGAGTTACGCTGCGTCAAAGTGGGTTTTGTCTAGAAAAATAAGGGAATAAATGCTTGGATTTTTTCTCCAAAAAAGGCTAATACCTAATGAGTGCTACATCCATTCCTGAAGATTTTAATACTGAGCTAGTAAGTAATACATTCACAAGATCTCTATGGCCCATAGAGCTTACGCCTTGAGATTGCGATAAAATTCATACAGATTTTTTTATTTTAGGAATCTGAATTTAAAAGAGTTTACTAATGGCAGGGGAGACAGGGTTCTTGATTGTATCTATTGGGCTGTGATCTTTCAATGATCTTAAAATCCCATTATCAAATCGAAATTGTTCAATTTTCGCTTCCAAAAATTCAAAGCCGGTATTAGAAGACGCGCCCACGCGTACCTAGCAGTGTGCCCTGATTTTGTGGTGGATTTGTGCTTATTCTCACAACTTATGTAAACTATTTTCTTGTATCTACACCTTTCTTATCTCCGTCTCCACTATCAAACAAAGAACGCTTTGCCTTTGATACTTCGACGCCGACCAAGAAACTCTTAAAACTCTATTTCGAACTTTTCCAACTCCCAAATCAAATTTAACCTTGTTCACCATGAAACAGAACCAGTCAACTTTCGCAGCCACAAAAGGTGGAAAGAAAGATCCTCACTTCAAAGAGAACTTGAAGCCCGTTAAAGCAGACCGTGAAACAACTACCGCCAGTGGCTGCAATCTTCCCACGCCACTGAGCTTGAATATTTTCTCTGCCCATGAATCTCCCGAAACTTTAGATTGTCTTCCTACTCGCTACTCAGATCCATTATTTGATACTTTGAGTGGAGAGACAGCAACTCAGGGGAATCAAAATACTATGAAAGCTTCTTTGACAGTGCAAAAATCAAAAGCCTTCTTCAAGGAAAAACTCCAGGGATTATTGCTGCCAAAAGGACTCGCCTTGTTCAAGAAGGAAATGCCTGCTACACCTGGAATTGGGTGCGAAAACGCGCACTCAGTGCCTATGCCTAAGA
>NKZY01000789.1:0-34134 GCA_002374555.1 Metschnikowia mauinuiana | reverse complement strand
TAACAAAATCTGGGTCGTTCTGTTCTGTACCGTACATGGTTGGAGTTTCTTGTCTGGTCTCGGAGTATCAAAGACAAAGGTTCTTTGTTTGATAGTGGAGATCAGAAAGAAAAAAGTAGTGGGTGCAAGAGAGTAGTTTACATAAATCCGCGAGAATAAGCACATACCAAGGTCCGGCCACAAATCGGGGTGCAAAAACCTTGGCCAAAGCAGATCGTGCACTTTGTGCATTTCTTCTAATTCTGCATATCATTTATTGAGAGTTTCATTGCTGATAATCAATTACTCCTACAAAGAATACCAATTTGCCAATCTTTATTCTTATGCACGCCCTTCTAGACATCTTTAGGACATAACTCGGCAATAACATGTGAAATCAGGTGTTGCCATTGATGATACTGGAACTATTATCATTTATGTACTCCTATGTATATCTCAATTGTCCTGTATCTCTCAGATAGCTAATTTTCCAATTTGCCGATACTTTCACGTATTATTCATTATAAGTAAACTTTCTTCGGCACTTATTTCTTAGCCCTCTTTAGAGCTTCGGTTTAAGCTTTTATAATGATGTTGTGATTTTACTATCAGGACCAGTATACTATTTTGTAAATTTTCAGATAGTGACTGCTACTGCTTTTATGAAAGAATAGCTTTTGATGCAAAGAACAGGCACTCTATTAATGCTCGATCAGAAGCCACAGAGCTTTAACTGTAATTTTTGGTGCAAGCAGACTTTGTCATTATAAATAATCATTGTGAATCTACTACCACTAACACTGGCTACTAATATTAGTGCTACAATTAGCACTAACTGACCTCTACTTATGTCCATAGACTGATAAGCAAGGTATTAAAAGGAACCCAAGGCGAAACATAAAAGAGCAGCCCACATGACTGTAAGATACTTACTACAGACCCCCAGAAATGGTATCATATTTAGAAAACTAAATGAAAAGGATCCAAAAGATGTCAAGGTCTTATGGGCAAAGATCTGGCAACAAAAACAGAACCGAGACAGTCTAGATCGGCGTACCTCATAATGTTAAAGTTGCAAAATACCATCGCAGCATCAACTACTGAGGCAGAGCTCTTTGGAATATTTGAAAGCAGCCGAAAGGTGATCTGTGTGAGGAAGTTTGTAAAAGAAATAAACTTTGATCCTGTGAGCTCGTGAGTATCTTGCATATAGTATATAGTACGTCGGGATCTTGGAGTAGCTGTGACTTATTTTCAGTAATTTCTTTGATGATAGGTACAGCATGAGCGTCTTGAAGCAATGGTATGCTACAGAATAGTGGTATTAATTCTTGGTCCCGGTGTATCTACTCCATACATACTACCACTGGTCCTGCATACTACCACCGCCACTACTACTACTCTACACATATCCCATTGATCTATTTGAAAATAATATGGAATGAGAGTGTTGTCTGATTATTTAACTTCCATAGTGTATGTACTGTATATAGCGTATGTACTATATGTTATGTGCAGAATAATCTGAACATACCAATACCCACCACAGTAGCCTCGATTCACTACCCAAATTCTGGTATTTGGAAAATGTAGAAAAGTGCTCACATGTTCTTTAGTCAGGTGACTTTGTTCAGGTGACTACATTTCAATGGACCTGCACATAGTGGTGGCCAGATGAACCTGGAGCCATTGTTTGAACAATGTTTGAAGAAGGCTCATCTAAGTCGTCTAAATCGTCTGAGAAATTTCTAAAGAAGACAAAATTTGAATAGACTTTTTGAACAGGTCGTCAAGATCACTAGTGCAGTTTAGACAATTTTCGTCTCGACAGACAATTAGACAGCCAATTAGACAGACAATTAGACAGACAATTAGACAGCCAATTAGACAGACAATTAGACAGAAAATTCCTTTCAGCTAGACATTTGAGTTAGACAATTCCTTTCAGTTAGACAATTTAGTTAGACAATTACTTATTAGACAATTTAGTCAGACAATTTCATACAATAGACAGTGTGAATTTCCTATTTGGGAAAAAGGAATTCCAGAGCCTGTACACGTTTTATTCCTTCTGTTGTCATGCTAATTTGGACAACTAAGGAATTGCCTTATTCGGACAATCGGTTGGCGTTTGAATTAGTGGGGGAAACAATGGCTGAATTTTTATTATGGGTACAAGTAGCGCCAAGCAGATAGGCGGAACACTGTATTGTGTGTTATAAATAGTGTAACAATTGGTCTGTACAGGACTGGCGTGGCTACTTGGTGGACTACTTGGATGCAATGCGTGGTGATTGCAAAGGTTCGATTCAACCATACTTGAACCGCCTTATGCCGCTGCAATTGGCATAGGCAAGTAAACATCCTGGGCCCCATGGCCTCACGTGACCTCACTATTCCAACTTCAACCAAAAATGACTCTCAAGGACTTCCATTGTCCAATCATGGAGATCATCATACAGATCACCAGTAAAAACCAATCACACCACTATTCTGGATCCACATGGCATCTCCGTTCTCTTTGGCCAGACCTATCAAAGATCGAAACCTTGTAGGTAGTAATTCATAAAAGCAATAGATCTGGAATCATAACCAACTTAGAGATGGCCGCTTGGAGTAGTGTGCAACGACTTCATGCTGGACGATAGAGGGCCTTGACTTTCAAGGCTCCATGGGTTCGATGTTTAAATGTCTCTGACTTGCCCTTCATGCCATGTTCTATGTCTTTCCAGTCTTCTCAGCCTTCAAGATAAACTGACTTGGCACTGGATTTGAATGAGCACTTCCCATCTATGTGCACAAAGTTAACTCCTCATGAAGTCAACTTGTTCATAGTATGAGTTTTTTCAATGAGCATTGACTCCGCTGGAGTCTCCTCCGTTCACCGGCCCCAGCGAACATTTCTTCACGTACTCCTCGATTTTTTCCCAGCCCTGCTTCCGGTTCATCTCCCTCATCTTCTGCTCCTCCACCGATTGGTGGTACAACATGGTGCAGTGTTCGAACAAAATGGGGTTGTGGTCCATGAAGATTTTTAAAGCTCCAAATGCAAACTGATGGATGGACTTATTCCAGTTAGACGTGGCCAGGTTGTGTGGCGGCATGTTGGAGTACTCATCCATTTCCATGTTCTGCTGCGGCGACGAGAACGAGTCGTAGTATTCCTCGTCCGTCATGTCGTGCATCATGTGGTTATCGTCCATCTTGCCCGTTCCGGCTGCAGCCAAGCTATTGCGCTCGTCAAACCCGCCCATTGAGTGGTGGTTCTCCATCATAAGCCCCTGATCAATCAAATTGCCATTTGCGTCAGTAACTGCATTGGGATTCTCCAAAAGCTTCTGCTGAAGCTGGCCATTGGCGATTCCGGGCTGTGTGGAGTTGGTCAACTCATATAGCGATGCAAAGATGATGGGCAACACCACCTCGGCGTTCTCCGTCACCAACGTCAAGAAGTACTCGTTTTGCCAGAAACACAACACCTTCTCCGACACCTNCCGTCACCAACGTCAAGAAGTACTCGTTTTGCCAGAAACACAACACCTTCTCCGACACCTGGAAATGCGAAGACGCAATGCACTTCAGCAACTGCGCAAATAGAGGAATCTGGATTTTGGTAAACTCTACCGGCTCCATGACCTCAAAAATATCCTCAATTTCGTTCAAAAACATCACTTCCTTGGGCGAGTTGATCTTGGGCCAGAATCGCAAAAGTCCCATAATCACATCTTCCGTCAAATTCAGATCCTTCTCCAAAAACTGCACGATGCAGTACGCCAACTGCGGATGGTATAACGATAACGATTTGACCTTGTGCAAGGGGAGCAACACTCGTATCAAGAAGATCTTGTGTTCGTCCTTCAAGGGCAACGCAAAACCGTTGATAATGGAGCCCAAAATCTCCAACAACTCGCCAATTCCATTGAACCGCTGTGTTTCGTATACAAACTGCAAAAACACATTGTTAATCGATTTTCGGATGAATGACCGTAAACTCAAGAATTTGCCGTAGATCCGGTGCAACGTGGTCTTCAAGCAGTCTCTTTCCCTAGGGTCTTCAGAGTCAAACAAGTCCAAGACCCGTAACACAAACTCATGGTCAATGTACTGTTTGGCCACCTGGTGGTGGAAATCCGGGCTCTCCACAAACCGTAAGAAAAACTCGTAGATGGACTGCATGTGGGGCCAGGCCAATTCGCTGACGGGTTCATCTTCATCCGGGTCAAAAAGATCGCCAATGGGGTTGACGGGAGGCGGAATGGGGCGGAAAAGATTCTTGCGGAACATGGAGATCACGTGCTCGTACATCTCCTCCGTATAGTTGAATCTGTTGCTGACAATGAACTGAATCAACTCCTGCAACGTAATGCGCTTGATTTCCTTACCCCTTATATCCTGCGTGGGGTCGTTGAAATCAAAGAGAATGTTGCACTGGTCCACCTTTTGGATGAACAACGAGATCTGCTCTTCTGGAGCCACCTCATCGAAGCTGGGCAACTTCAAGATCTCCTGATGCAGCTCCGAGTTGGTGGGTTCAAACCGGGATGACAGGTGTCTCTTTGGCGAGGCAATCAAGTCGATATCAAAGACTTCCTTATTGGGCGAGCCGATACCCTGAGAAAGCGAGGCATTGGACAGCGACCGCGAGGGCAACTTGCCGTCCAAATTCAAGCTGGAGCCTCCAAAGCCATTGTTATTGGACACCAGGTTTGCCTGGGGCGTGGGGGTCACGGGTGTAGTATTGGAGAGCGAGGTCTGCACCTGGGGAGCATCAATGACGATTTTAGGCGAGCTCGAGCCAACGGGGGCCGACGGAATGGCGGTGTCCGCCGACGATCCAGAATACGAAACCGTCGAGTCCATATTCAGCGGGTCTGGGTAGTTGGAGGTGACTGTAGGAGGCGGGGTATGAGGGTTTGGCGAGTGACTGGAGACACTGGACGCCAGAGAGCCGCCAAACTGGGCCACGGCCGAAGGGTTCAAGGAGTTTGGGTCAGCAAGACCTACATCCAGACCATCGGGCTGGGCGTCGGTCTTGGAGGGCAGCGGGGAGGCCGATTTCAGGGGCGATCCGGAGCCCGTGGCCGCCTTTGCCAAGGAGGCCAACGAGGACTTTTTCGAGAGGTCCTTGTCCTTGGGTTCCTTTGTGTCCTTTCGGTCGGATTTTTTTGCGGACTGGCCTTTATTTCTTGTGAGGCGGTTTTTGAAGCCTTTCATCATTTTGCCCGCTTTTCTAGTCGTATAGCTTCAGTGGACGAGTTTTCGAGGGACACCGGAGTGATTTGTGGAGCTCTGATACGTGGAGCTCTGGAATTGTGGACAAAGTATACCGAAGCCCTGGAAAAATTGAAAGAACCAGCTCTAGAATGTCGAGCTAACGTCTGAAGGGGCTTAGGGTATAGTGGGCCGGGCGGAGGGAGAGACGGGTGGGTTTGTTTTTTTTTTGGGTGGGAAACAGCCTCGTTTCAGCCTTGTTTCAGCCTTGTTTCAGCCTTGGTTCAGCTAGGTTCAGTTTCAGCCTAAACAAAAAAGAGCTTCAAGAGTTTCAGAGTGCACCGTAGGGGTGGTGGAAGGCGGTTGGCAGAGTGAGGGTAAGAAAAGGTGTTCAGAAGTGCGTAGAGAATAAAGGTGCTCGATTATGTGCGATAGCAAGAGAGGGTGGGGCTTTTTCTGAGAAAAAAAGCGGGTGTTATTATTTAATCCGCCGGGGGGTTTTGTTCGCAAGGTGCGCACAGATCAAACACCAAACACCCTGGCCCAGAGCATTTCACCTAAACGAGACGGTTGAAATTGTGCAGTTGCACAGGTCCCACGGTGGATTGCTTGGAATATGCACGGTGGACGCACTATATGCAGGCTTTTAAGTCTATATGCCTTGCGGAACATCTCTGAAACATCTTTTGGGAAATCTTTGAAACGCCCGATTTGCTTCTTTGGGTCTCGGTGAACTCCTAGCCGTGCGACTCCTCCACTCCAATTTCCCTTTCACTTCATTTCCCTTCCAATTCTATTCTTTACAGAATTTACCATTAGACATTTTACCATTACATTTTACCATCTCAAATTTCACATTATACATTACAAAGTTTAGATTTCACGATTACTCGATTACACCATTTACCTTTGATTAAGGTACCGACCTGCATATACACCCACCAATCATGTTTTTCTTTTTTTTTTCGTTTTCAAACCAACTGATCACTTGAAGGCGTAGAATTACTGAATGTGGGTATGGGATGATTTGGCCCGGGTGGGCGTGGATACTGTGGATTCCAGACTTGAATGTCATGCTCGCACTGATCAATGACGTAATGTTTGCACCGTCTAAGTGCATACTGGCAACTGCCATTTATTCACTCTGTCTAGTCACACTTTTGTTTCTGTCTTTCTGTCTTATTGTCCATTTTCTGTCTTTTTGTCCATTTTCTGTCTTTTTCTTCTTTATTTGTAGACTCCGTTGATTCCTCTATCTATCTATCTCTATCTGTCTATCTATTTATCTCTGTCTGTCTGTCTGTCTGTATTGAGGAGACTCAATGGTAGGTTCATGTTATAAAAACTCGATTGATTGAGAGAGCCACGATGAGTATTAGCTAGAGCAGCGGTGGCCGCATTGAGCTATGCTGGGAGGAGTATCAAAAGGGACTGGAGTGATTAGTCCACAGTTAATGAATCAAGGTGACTTTCGTAATCTCTCGTTCCAGACCTTTCAAAGTGAATGAACAGGTACTGATGTGATCTGCAATTGGGTTAGAAAGACTGGACAATTGCCACCTTAGTACACTCACAACAAGTTAAATGACTTAGGGAACATCTGTCCATCTGCCCATCTGCCTTCTGTCTTCTGCCCTTATTTCTACCTTTTCACTTTATCCTGTGCTTATGCCTTCTGTATTTTGTCTTCTGTCTAGTCAAAGATCAACTCTTCAGAAGGCCCGTTCATTTGCATCAGGAGAAAACAGTTCCAGCCAATACTCACCACGTTCACCACCAACAACCGCATTCTCACGGGAACAAAGGCAAAGTTGACGAGCTGTACGGCCGGCCACACAGCCCAATTGCTCTTGAGCGTGTCGAAGTAACTGGAACTCAATTTGGCCCGGATTTTCTCGACAATGTTGCTTTCCTGGGCCATCACCGCCTCCATGCAGGTCATGACGGAGAAATAGAGGGGGATTCCTACCAACGGGGCAAATCCCAATTGATCCATGGCCACCCGTGCCATCGTATTGATGCTTTTGGACCCTTGCACGACCTTCACTGTGGGGAGAAACCTGAACCATTTATCTGCCAATGGGGCAAAAAAAAAGCCTCCGAAAGCCATTGCACGGACCGTTCTCTGGAAATCAAACGATTTTTGTTTGTCCAATTTGGCTAATCTGTCCAATTTGTCCAATTTGTCCTGGTCAGATTCTGCCCGAATCTGGAGTCCCTGGGCCATGACGTCACCGACGCCAAACAAAAATGCCGTGCTCACGATATTCGTGGCCAATGGCTTTGTTTTGACAAAATGGTTGTATTTCCGGAAAAAGGACATGGTGGAGGTGTCGCCACCGCAGCCGTTGAATTTGGCCTTGCTGATAAGTACTGGTTGTATGCAGGATGCAATGATATCACCACCACTACCACCAAAGCCAAAACTTGAACATACTCCAGACCAAAACCAAATAACTAGGCCTTCTTAATATTTGATTCACTATTCCTTCTTCGATTCTTCGTCTTCCTTTTTTTTGCCTTCAGATCTTCGTTCGTCTTATACAGTACTCAGAATCACGTGTCCCTACACTTTGCATCACGTGACCCTGAACTCAACAGTCGTTAGGTCATTTTGGGATGATCCGCCGTCCAAATATTTCCAAAATTTAAATGATGACTTCGAATCTTAGTGCATTGTTTTGGGAATTGAATAAAAACCATAAAGAAAGAATAGTTCTGCATATAATCCCCGGTCGTTTATGGCCTTGAAACTTTACCCAAATTCCCTCCTCACCTGACCATTATTCTCAGGTAAACCATTCAAATATCTGTTCAAATAATGAAGATTCATACTTGCACGATGAACCTGTGTATAATGAAGCAAGTAAATGGGCGTGTCACGTGACCAGTCTTAAGCATCCTAGCCGTCCAACGAATAAAAAAAAGAAAACAAAAAGAGAAATTGTACCCTAGAAGTACAACTGATTCTGTAAGCTTTGAGGAGAGAAAAGGCCACTTGTAATTTTAGATCAAGGCAATTATGAGTTTTTCATATGATAATTGGGTGCAAAAAACACAACTCGTCCAGTTCTAAAGCCAAGAATTGGAGAAAACGAGGGAAATTAAAGCCAATTTCAAATACCCTACCAGATACTACCAGACATTTGGGTTTATGCTTCAAGAATATACCATAAGTTTACAAGGTTTACCTCCCAGTCTACTAGACTCTCTATACTAGAGTCTAAGTACACAACCTACTAGACACTATACTAGACTTTAAATACAGTGTTACTACTTTGGTTTACACACTACACTACAATGGATCCGTTGTTTGCAAAGCATATTTCCAAGTCTCAAATTCACGACTCTGATAGTTATAAATCTTATACGACATGACCATGTGACTGATTGGCTAGAAGAGAAAAGAGGAGATGAAGAAGTGAAGAAGTGAAGAAAAGAAGAGAAGAAGCCGACTGGAAATGACAGAGTAATGGAATAATGAAATGGCACGCTTGTGTGACAGAGTATTCTGTATCGAGAATTAGAGTACACATTATACATTATACTTTATGGATTGAAGAGTATATATTATAGATTAAACGTTATGGACTGTGGGTTATGGACTATAATTTGTTTATACATTATATATTATACATTATGGACTATATTATACATTAAAGAATAGATTATGGATTATAAATTAAAAAACAGATTATGCAATATTAATCACCGAATACTAGATCACTCTTATATGTCAGAGATAAAAATATATTGTTTACGTTAAAGTGAAAAAAAGAAGCTCAAATAGAAGGTGCAGATACTCTTTTGATGGCGGCCTTTATAAAGATAACTTATGCTATATATATTTATGTCAGATTCCTCCCATTATGGTGAGGTAGTGATGTCGAAAAGCAGTCATCTTTGCAGCCATCTTTACAGTCATCTTTACAGCCATATTTAGAGACACCCTCAAAATCAATTTTAATACCAACTGGAGTGAAATGGTGGGTCTTGGTATAGTAAGATACTTTGACCCTATGCTTTAATCTCAATAATGAGGAAATGAGTGCACTAAAACTCAGCTTGACTTCTGCCTTGACTTGATAAAATTCTTACTTTAAATGACATACAATGAGTTTAATTATAGTGTTAAGAGAAGGCCACTATAAATACTTACTAAGGAAGTCACACTACCATTTCTTCTTTGGTAATAGAAGACTTACTAATAGGTCATTTGCTATAGGCTGCTCTATATACCATATTCTTAAAACAGTTACTGTTATATGTAACTTTCAGATCAGAACGACTATCACCAGACATATTTATTACCAGACATATTTATCATCAGACATACTTGATCACATGATTTACTAAACCTTATATAATGCAAAAGTAGTGCGAGAACCAAAATGAAAAATGGTGCGTGGATTTCAGTGCGTGGATTGGAGCCACACGGTCAAGCCCAAAGTGGTCCCAAATTCGTAGGGATTTTATTTTTTTTGTCTTTTTAATTGTTGTCTTTTTGTCCTTTTCTGTGTCTTTCCTTTGTCTTGATTTGTCTCAATTTGTCCTTTTGTCCTTTTGTCTTTCGTTCCTGTCTGTTTCGTTTATTCAGGAAACTTGAGAATCTCAATAAGTGATTTTCGAGGCTTTACAAGACTGTATACCATGCAGGAATGACATCTAGCCATGGCAAAAAGAATCAAATCTCTTTTCCAAAGTTTAGTAATGAAAAAAAATCTTGTATACTTGACTAAAAATTTGGAAATACCTTAATCTTTTTTTTTATTAATAGTCGGACGTAAATCTGCCAATGAAGCAGAAAGAGACGCATTTTGGTACACTATTTGAGTCTAGTGACCGTCTTTACCGTTCTGGTGTACTGTTATGACTTTTACTGTATTCTAGTATACTGTTCTAATCTTTACGGTGATGTTTAGTGTATGGTGGTGTACTGGTCTTCCTTATTATTCATACTATGACTGCCTGTGTACTGATATCATTGAAGATATTGATGCTATACACGTATCTAGCCTAGCGTGGTGCTGCATATGACTGCTAGAGCAGCTTCACCACTAACCATGATTGACTTGACTGGCAGATTACACAATCATTGATTATTCATCATTTCAGAATGATCACGCATACACCATGGTCTGCTCCTCATCAGCTGACTCAATATCCACAAGCTCCTCCAACATCTTGCCAGTACCCTTTCCATGCCCCTTGGTGTTATGCACAAAACTCAAGTAGCAGTTCCAGCCAATGGACCAGAAGTTGGCCACCACTATACGCAAGTGCACCGGCACAAAAAAGAGGTTGATGATCTGCAACGGAGTCCACACTGTCCAGTTGGCCCGGAGCACGTTCCACCAGTTATTGTGCAACTTCTCTGCGGCCACAGCCAATGGGTCCGAGTGGAAGGCTAGCGCACTCATCACAGTATTGTACATGGGAATCCAGATGAGCCCAGGCATGAGCAAGGCATCCACCGCAAGCCTGAAGAGCGTATCGTGGACATGAATGGCCGAAGGTTTCATGTTGGACCGCCGAAGAGTAGAGAGAAACGGCGACATTATGCGGGGCAAGGTCTTGGCATGCCATTTCACCGAAACCGGCCCGAAAAAAAAGCACCCGTAGGTCATGGCCCGAAGAGTACGGTCCATATGATATTCTGTGGACTTATTGACGTCATCGTCGATGTGGTGGGGGAAGAAGAACTGCGCCAACGAGTCGCCTAGCCCAAAAAACACTCCGCTCCCGGCCATGTTCATTTTGTACGGGTGGTTCTTAAGCAACTGGTTGTAAGTCTTGAAGAAGCCCGGCATATTGAAGAAAAATCTGAACTTAAGTTAAACTTTTGGAGATGAAAATCTGAGTCTGAATCTGAATCTGAATCTGAATATCTAAATATCTGAATATCTGTATATAATTTGGCTGACCTTGATGAACTAATGAAGGTAAACCTTGATAAAGACTTGGTTATTTTCAATTAGTCTAAAACGTATGCTGGTAAATATGGTTGTTACTGGGAAGCAGTAATGGATGAGATTGTGGAGTAATTTGTAGACTGTAGTGGTAATTTGGAGACTGTGGTGGTAATTTGTGTACCTATGGAGAGTGCCTTTGGTGTGGGAAAGAGTGGAAGGATTTGTGGGAAATGAGTGTTTATAGCCAAGGAGAAAGGTGGAGTTGGCAGGAGCCAAAGGAGCGGAGGGAAGCGATTGCCGATACGGGGATTCGGGTGCAGAGCCGCATTTTTGCAGATGTATCTGCGCCATGAGATGACATGGGGGAAGAGGATGGGAAGCGGGAAGCGGGGGCTGGAGAAAGGGCAGGGGGGAATACCAGCCAATCAGAGGACAGGCCTGTATATAGATACCCTATTCTTATAAGCTTTTTAATGACTGTGCTTTACATCTGTTGAAAAACTGTAAGACTTGGCTTGGGTAGCGTGGAACAATGCTCGCGATAAGCTTCCGTTTGCGTCACAAGTGACACGCGACAATAGGGCAGTGTAGCACGTGATGTGAAGGGCGTGATACGAAGTCACGTGTTGTGAAGCGCGTGATAAGAAATGCATGATGAGAAGTACATGATGAGAAGTGCATGACCTTCACGTGACCAATTACGCAATTCGCGCTTATTTACTTTCCACGTGACCTGCGCCCATCCGCCCCGACGATTAAACGAGGGCCACTAGTCGCTCACGTGCGCGCGAAGACCAATTTCTCGAGCCCAATACGGCTGATCAGCCACGTTCTGCATGAAGCATACGGTTGTGAGTCCGGTGGTGACCCCCCTCGTACCCCCGTTTTGTTTTCAATTCCGGTCTTTCCGGGGCTTAATGTCCGGGCCTCGCACAACCACAATTACGCTAATCTCGCGGCCTTAATTTTCTGTGAAACAATGGTCCTGCGTCTAGTCACGGAACCTTCTGTGCGTGTTCCGAAACAGGAGACGGCCAAAAGCAATCTAGACACCAAAGCCAAGATTACAAGCCCAAAACGGAAAGAGGCAAAGAATCAAGTCGAAAAATTAAACAAAATGCTAAACCCGTGCCTCGCATTTCCCGATTTAGCACCCCAAAAATCTCAACTGGAGAATGAGGTGGCTGGCTGATAGCGTGTATGCAGGACACGATTGCTCAGGGCGTCCGCCCCACCTACCCCCAATAATTTGGCCAAAAATTCCCCCCCAGCTCTTTTCCTACAACACCACCAAAACCACCACACCACCACCAAAATGCATAGAACCTACTCCATGAGATCCACCCGGGCACCTACTGCTGCCCAGATGCAGGCTCCTCCTCCTCCTCCATCTTCCACCAAATCCCGGTTTTTCGGCCATGGCTCTCTCTCCCACTCCATCAGAAGATCTGCTGCCGGAGCCATGGGCCCCGAGATGGCTCGTAAATTGGCTCAATTGATCAAGATGGAGAAGAACTTGATGAGATCCGTTGAAATTACCGCCAGAGAGAGAAAGGAGGTGGCCAAGCAATTGTCGATTTGGGGAGAGACCAACGACGACGACATCTCGGATATCACCGACAAGTTGGGAGTCTTGATTTACGAGATTGGAGAGTTGGAGGACCAATTCATTGACAGGTACGACCAGTACAGAATCACCATGAAGTCTATTAGAGACATTGAGGGTTCTGTGCAGCCATCCAGAGAGAGAAAGCAAAAGATCACCGACCAGATTGCCTACTTGAAGTACAAGGACCCTCAATCGCCAAAGATCAATGTTTTGGAGCAAGAGTTGGTGAGAGCAGAGGCCGAGTCCTTGGTGGCTGAGGCTCAATTGTCCAACATCACCAGAGAAAAGTTGAAGACTGCTTTCAACTACCAATTCGACTCCATGCGTGAGCACGCTGAGAAGATTGCCTTGATTGCCGGTTACGGTAAGGCTCTTTTGGAGTTGTTGGACGAGTCGCCAGTGACTCCGGGCGAGACCCGCCCTGCATACGACGGCTACGAGTCTTCTAAGCAGATCATTGTGGATGCCGAAAACGCTTTGGCTTCGTGGACCTTTGACTCTGCCGTGGTCAAGCCCACCTTGTCTTTTGCTGCGCACGAGGAGGACTATGACGAGGACGAGTTTGCTGAGGAGGCCGAGAACTTGAAGATCACCGAAGACCAATGGGCCGACGACCAAAAGGTTCACGCTTAAAAGTTTATTGAATTAATTTTATATTGCTATACTACTAGAAGTCTGAAGTAATGCGAACTGTAATTTAGAGTCTATGTGATTTAGAGACTAATTGATCTAGAGACTATGCTACAAGTCAATGAATCTTGTGTTTTATTATAATGAAAAGAGTACTTGCCCTGTAATCGTGCGATGCTCATAACAATATATTGCGCACTGCACTAGTACTATAGCAAGTACCATTTATTTACACCATTACTTGATCCCATTGAGCAAGTGGTACGGATACTAGTAGATATTGTAACATCCAGCTAAAAAGGCGGCAACAAAATACACTGCCCACACTACTACACAGTATTTGTACTATATACAGTGTATGGACTGCATACAGTATAGGCCATGAGGTTGCTGAACGTCTCATACGTGCTGCGAATAGGAGTATGCATATTGAAAGTTCAAAATGCAGGAATGCAGATGAAACTGAAACAAAAGATACCACTGGCGGAATATCTGAAACAAGATACGAAGGGGGAACCAATGAGAGATCTCTGATAGCAATCCCCTCACACCGAGTCATATACGAAGGGGGCGTGTGAGGGGTATCCGGTGATAAATCCGATGAAGGAGTTTGAACGCCCAACAAAGGTAGTACCCAAGTATTACCAAACTATTGGTGTACTGGGGTATTCCATCTTTATAACTAGTAGAATCTCTAGTCGGTAGTCGGTAGTCGGTAGGGAATAGTCGGTAATAGTATAATTATGTCTTAGCTTATTTACCTCCCCAAGATCCCTATTTTTAGCCGTGTAGTCGTGTACTTAGCATAGTGCTATAAAAAGGAAGATCTTGAATTATTATTCAATAGAACTAGTTACAAATTTAGATTACAGCATTGACCTGTACTATTCTTGTATTCTGGCACAGCAGTGTAGTAGTGCAGTAGTTTAGTATAGTCCTCCCTAATAAAATACTGCTCAATGCTACCTATAGCATCTGTTTATACTGTTCTTGGTTTGAGTTTCAAGATACTGGATTTCTTATTTGGGCCTTCATAGGGTACCCAATTAAATTCTCCTTCGTATGTTCCGCTAAAATTCTCACGAATTCAGTCTCGAGAATTAGAGCCTTCTTATTCTAGTAAGAGTTTCTTCGAGATCTTTATTCGAGAGAAGTGATTCGGAGCCCATAACCTGTTGTGCGTTAGTTTTGACTGTTCAAGGTCGACTATCCATGAGTCAGACAATTAAATCTAAAAACGGAAAGCTACCAATGGAATGGAGAGAAATACAGACGGAGACGAGACTCTGTGAACAAACGTAAGATAAACCGGAGAAGGAACCTCCGTTCTCAAACCATCAAAATTCACAGGAGATTTGATTTGAGGAATCTTCAAGAGGAGCTCTGGTTCCTAGCACTTTGGGAGATCTAGAAATTATGCATATGTCGGTACAACCTTGTCACAATGAGTCTCGATACCAGCGTGAGTTAGCTGCTGGTCTCGATGAATCGGATGGACACCTATCTCGTTGTTTTCTAATAACTTCAATAAGCATGGCACTTAAGTGATCATTTCAATTATTTGTTTTCTGGGTGAAGCAGTGAGTACAGTACTCTGGTTTAGTGATATAGAAGTAGAGTCTTGTAGCGTTCTATGACTCTAGTGTCAGTATAGAGAGAAATGTTTTGTAGTACACAGATTTTCTGTGTAGCATTCTATTATTGAACAAATATGGAAGGTGGATCATTCAAAGCAATTTTAAATGTATAATTGAAATTTTTTTTGTAGTCTGCTTGTGGTTGATACTGGAAGTGCACTACAATCTCTGAAGAAAACTATTATGAATAACTAAGTCGAAAAAAAAATAAAAAGGAGGTTGAAATTTGGATTTTTGGGGAATACTCTAAAGTATCTTGGATAAATTTTGGAATTGTTAAGTCATTTTTCAAGATTGTCATTTTTCAAGACTGAGTAATCGGAAGGTCTCACACTGAAGCTTTGAGGTTTTCGCAGTCTGCGAACTGAATTCTCCAAAAACGCACAACCTACGAATAAACATAGTATCACCGAAATTCGAAAAAACACTAAATAACAGTAAAAATTAGTCAATACCATCATATGATACTAGTATTTAATGGTGTATAGCAAATTTCTCGAGTCCTAGATTATTATCTAGAATATCCTTTTTATTGTGGATTTGCTCCAAGAATTCAGGGCTCAAAACCCCTCAGGCAACGGTTATCGTTCCTATAAATACTAAGTTCGTATGGATTAAAAAGTTACTCTTCAATATTATCATACCATGCTTTATGAGATTACAAGTAAAGATTCACACTCGATTTTCCAGCAATCATACTACACCCCGTCAAGAAGTCTCCATCGCTTGTTCCGCCCGCCATTTTACATTTTTCTGAGGCCTCCTAGCCGGTGGAAACTTTTATCGTGGGTCTACCATTACTAATAGACTTCATATACCAAATCACTATACCAAATTTCGCTAGGCGATTAGTCATCGATTGACTTTACCAATTTTACCATGCCAAATTGACTATACAAAATTAAAAAAAAAAAAAGAAACTAAATCATTAAACTATTTGAAAATTCCCACAAATATGGACACTACGCACTTGTCAAGTCAAGTACCTTTCCGATGCTATGATGATTTATTTCTAATGAGAGGAATTTTATATCCCATTGGATATTATGATGGACACTATAAACTTTTTGGGAAACTATATAGTTTTTAAAATTAATGTGTTACAACTAAAGCTAAAGAATAAACAATCGACAAATAAAATGGAGTAGTTATCACGTATCCTACATATAACCCCGCTCAATTACCCTAGGTTCATATTTAAGTTGCGAATGTGTGTTTATATCCAGGATCCAGTGGCGTCCGAAAAGTCACAGTCTAAATTATTTATCTTTGGAGGTTCCTTGGAAAGTTTGTTTTGCAATGCATATATATGTGTTTTCCTAGCTATAAACTAGCTATACTGTGGTGTACGGGTGAATATTTATCAGGCGGAAGAGGCTGGTGTAAAGTGAATTTCCTGGAACTACTCTGATTTATTGGGCCAAGGAGATTGATGCGTACCGGCTCATTACTATGGCTCAAGTGTATCCCCGCTTTCTAATCAGAAATGTAACACTTGGCCGTTTGCCCGATGCCAGGCCGATGCCAGGCCGGTACCAGGCCGGTTCGCCAAATCGCAAGGGGCCTGCATACACTGGCGCTGTCCTGTACACGCGCGCCAGATCAAGGCCTCGTCAGATCCTTCCCCAGCCTCGCTTCTATGTTAGGAAAAATCCTGCAAGCTCTATGATTGAGTATATGGTGGCTCTGGATCCTACTTACAAAAATTTAGCTTAGGCGCAATTTCAAATCACACCACTCATAAGTATGAGAAAGGGTGAAAATTAGTATTCTAGGAGACTTGAATACTACACCACACCAAGTAGATGCCATTACCCGACACGGCCAATAAGATGCAAGCGCTCGAGAGAAACTCGAGCACGTATTTCACACGGCCAACGGCCAACAGTTTTAAAGAACCCCTGAAGGGTTATCCGAAGACAGTAAGAAAGTATATAAGAACTAGCAGGTTCCCCTGATTAGATGAATTCCCAGGGATTTCTCCAAGACAATTTATCCTATTCAAATATACAATAGTGATCTGATTTTTTTTTATAAGTCCCACGACCAGTTTAAGTTCGAACAATCTACTTCTTCACCACCATGGCTACTTACGGAGAAAAGAACTTCAACGTCTCGCACTATAACGAAGCACGCCCCTCGTACTCTCGCAAGTTCTACGACGCGTGTTGGCGTACCACACCAAAAATGGTGGCAAAACCGAGTTGGCTATGGATGTAGGCTGCGGCCCCGGATTTGCAGCCTTCATGCTCACCGACTACTTCACCAACGTTATAGGCACGGATGTTTCCAAGCCCATGATTGAGGAATGTAGCCAGCTCAAAACGCAATTTTTGGCCTCCAGCAAGCCCGATTCCGTGTGCAAGTCCATTTCCTTCATGGTGGCGTCGGGTGAGAAGGCTCCGGACTCCGTGCAGCCCAATACCGTGGATTTGATCACCGCCGCCGAGTGTGCACATTGGATAGACCCTGCGCAATTCTACCGCGAAAGTGCCCGCATTCTTAAGCCGCACGGCACGCTTTGTTACTGGCACTACCTTGACCCAGTGTTCGTGGATAGCACGGAAGCAACCGATATCCACATGCGGTACTCATATGGGCTGTCACGTGAAGAGGAGGGCTCAGATTACGAGCACTATTTCGGGCCCTATTTTGAAAACCCCGGCCATGACCGGTACCGCAATGGATTGCGGGACTACTCGCCTGCGCCCGAGCTCTTTGAGCACGTGATCCGCCACGAGTTCCACCCCCTCAAAGATGACCCCGCCAGTACGCCTCTCTATATCGAAAGGCAATTTACGCTTCGTTCCTACGGGGCGATGGCCCGCAGTTGGTGTGGCTACCATACCTGGAAAAAGGCGAACCCGGATAAACCGGATGCAGTGGACTGCCTCGTACAGGAATTGGCCGCTATTTTTGGTTCCGACTACGACAAGTCCATCCGCGTGGTGTTTCCAACCGTGTACACTCTTGCCTCCAAGAAGTAGTCATCCGGTTCTTATATCAGAAGTCAAGGTGATCTTGTTCTAAGGACTGGTCCTGATGATCCAGATTAGTTCTACACACTACTGTATATAATATACTCTTGGATTCTAGACATCACACTAATTAATCAGCACTAATCACTCAACAATCGTATCAATGAGTCACTATTACTCACTAAATATTACTCTTAATTGCACTATATGCAGGACCGTCCTATCACACTGACATAATCATATTGCGCTTTTGTCACAGCTTCTCGGATAAACTGGAACGGTTACGTCATTGGCCTACAATAACTTTATTATGGTGAGATTTCTGTAGTCGTCAGAGATAAACCTGTACACCTTTTCTTCAACTGAGCTGATTCGATAATTCCATAGAAAAACGGCTTTTTTGCTTCTTCTAAATTCTTATTCTAACAGTCAAGCCACATGTTGGCGACATTTAGACGACATTAGACAATGTAAAAGCTGATTTTCCCGAACAATGGCCAAAATGGTTTCCTGTACCTTCTTATATGCAGTACGCTATAGATGTACTGGCTTCCTCGAGCCGAACAATTTTTACTCCTAAATGCTTGTGGATTAGTGAATATTCTCGTTTGTATAATAGTAGAGCATCTTCTATCAGGCCTACCACACAACTTTGATGCTCAAAAGTCAATCATACCGGCTAATCCTGTATATAACAACAATAGTACCTTGGCTATTTTAAAGATTTTCCGAGCGCCAAAATCACATGAATGTATAGTACGAGCTAAATTTTCTTAGATGTTAGTACATGATACATATAAGTCTTGGCTAACGTAAATTTTGTTTATGAACCGGAATTCAACAGCGCGGCCGGATTGGCCTAGCCCTGGATCTCTAAGAGTGCACATCAAGTCAGGGAAATAAATTAAAAACAAAAATAACTACAGTGGTTTCTGGAATTGCAGCTTTTCAGCAAGTGTATTTTCAGGTAATTTGGACCGAAAATGGGTGCTTGACATTGGCCATTTTTATGCTGAGGTAAACTAGTGTACGGGTGTATGCGAAGTCTATTCCGGGGCTGCTCCACGCTTGCTTCCTATATACAATGAAATCAAGACGAAACCATTGAATTCTGCCTCTGTCTCTACCAATTATAAAATACCCTTACACCAATTTTTCACTCCTGTATTCGAGTCGTGTTTGGATTCTTTGCTCACTTGATCCGGCCACTAGCCCTATAGTACTGCATAAAGAGCAAGACTACGTAGCAGCTGATCACGTGTCAAAAGCTTGGTTTGGATCTAGTCTAAGAAGTCAACAATAACCCCATTGAATCCCTAACTCCTTGTATTCTATTTACGAGCTCTTCTCTTGTTTTTTTGTCTTGAGTAATAGTGTAACCGGGCTCATATGCAGTGTGCATCGCATGACCCGCAAATCTCCGATTCAAAAAAACCCGATTTGGTGTAGCTAATCTCTTAAAGCTTGAATAAAGAGGTTTTTCAGAATCATCAAACTATATTCGCATCAACAGATTTTTCTCATTATCAAAGGCTTGAATACAATTGAGATGGCAACGCCACAACAATAGCCGAATGAGCCTAAACCCCGAGCTGAGCACCAAAACCAAACAATCTCGTGTTCATGTTTGGCACCCCAAAACCACCAAACTTCCAAGCATTTTTCACAGCCACCAATTGCCAACAATTTATGGCGCTTCAAATCAACTCACTGCGCCAGGGTTGCATCTTTTGTCGATTTACTCGGCTGCGCGCATGGGCTTGCCGTAAGCCCTGGTGCATACAGCAAAACACGCTTTCTTCGCGATCTTTAGACGCAGGAGAAGCATGAGGCAGTTTCGAAAAACAAACATCACATTCTTTACACCACGGCACACACTGCTTATTGTGATTCAAAACCCCGAGATCAGCTTTCCGCCATTCAATTCGCCTGTTTTTCGCCAGCCCTTCGCTTATTTCTCGGCTCCTGCTTCCTTTTCGTCTACCCCTTGACATCCCCCTAGCTGCAGACGTTCTTGCGCTTGCGTCGAAAGAAGCGTTTCTTCTCGTCTTCTCGTGTACGTGGACCGTTGCATACAACCCAAGCATACACACAGTGAAGACTCTTTGCAATCACATCCTTGTTCACCATGTCTTCTCCATCACGCCACGTCATCGACCCGTTGATATGCTCTTATGACGCTGCCCCCAACAAGCCCTCGTCGCCGCAGGCGCTGTCTTCGGCCACATCCAAACAAACAACCTCAGCATCATCCTCATCCTCATCCGCAGCTCAGCCTGCTCCGCCAAATCTAATTCCCCCTCCAAACCAATTGGCCACCGGCTGGACGCCTCTAGTGTCTCGTACCTTCTCTGCAGACATCAACTCGTACTCCACGCCCAGCTCCAAGATCTTCACGTCGCTTTATAAGCAGACCTCCGGCCTGTATAACCAAAACGGCTCCGGAGGCTCTGGAAACAACCCCGACGACGAGTACCCGGGGCTCAGCTTGACGCCGTTTCTCAACCACAACCTCAATCTCATGGCGCATCCGAACAGTGCCGGCCACTATTCAAACCATGGCGCATTCACGCCTTTTTATGACAAGTCCATGCACTTGACGGATTTCTTCATGGACCTGCCCATACGAACGCCTCTGAAGTTGGAGACCATCACTCCTTCTCGTTTTCTGCTTCACCATGCAGATTCTGCCGTTCGCCAGTCTGCAGAGCCGCTTTTAAACGTGGCGTCACTGAGAAAACGATTTGAAACTGTACCAAAACGGCTCAGCATCGAATCTGACTCTGGAAAAGTGGCAGACAAACCAGACGACGACTTTGGCGATGAGTTTGTCACTCCATCGAAGAAAAAAGCTGCATCCAAGAAACCGACCCGGACCCCAATGAGATCCACCGTTGCTGACAACAAGCTATTACAAACGCCGTCGGTCACACACCCGATTTCATCGCCTTCCACGGTCATCATGTCCAGTGCAGTGAAATCGCCAGATCAAGAAGCCGGCAAAGAGAACCAGGCCCCAAGTCCGACGCCCGTCAAGGAAATCAGCGAGTCCAAAATCAACACTTCCGAGCCCATCATGGGCATTTTCTCCGAGAAGAAACGGACGGCGGACGAGCCGCGGGCGGCACGCCCTAAAAAGCAGGTCACGGGCACCAGCCGGTTCCAGATAGTGCTCACGGATGTGCATACGTTGATGAACAGCAAAAAAAAGCGGACAGAGAACTCCAAAAAACGCAAGAAGGCCTCCGCTCCTCCTCCTCCTCCTCCTCCTCCTAATGTGGTGGTGAATTCTCCGGGACACCCTGTTGCTTTGGGCAAAGCTCTGAGCAGTCAGAGTCTGATGAGTCAGTATCTGAATAGTCAAGGACTGGCGCAGATGGCTCACTCTCTAAGTGGCCTGGGAAGTGCACACAAACTTGGAGGAAAGGAAGCAATATATCCCGGGTTCCACGAGTACAACACTTCCATGAACAACTCCAGAGACTTCTCTCGGGAATTCTCCAACACTTCACGTGAATTCAGCATGCTCACCTCCTCTACCAACACGACACACACCAATATGACCAGCATGGAGCACGCATCGTTTGACCTTATGCATGGAGGCTCAGTCTCCACACCCAACAAGTTTCTTTTGGACAATTCGTTCGAGCGGGCGTCACCCACAGGCCGCACCAAGCATAAAGCTGAAAACCCCGGCGAGTACATGGCGCCTCCGAAACAATCCTCACAAAACCGTATTTATGGGCCTCCGCAATTCCCTGAGCCCATGAACATGAACATGAGCACCCCTCAGAAGTATATGGCACATCCCGGTGCAGCTCCTTACCTCCCTGATACCATTCTGCCGTCCAGCAGAGAATCCATGGCGTTTCTCTACCAGCATTTGCATCAAATGCAGCCAGAAAACCCTATGTCCGAGGACAAGCGCAAAAAGAGGTAGACTCTAGTAGTCTTAGGATAAAGAATTCCTAAGACTGAGAGCTTTTAAGACTTTTGGGACAATTGAAGGAGATACGTCACACCATGATTTTCATGGGCACATATCTCCAGGCTGGAATTATCAATTGTCCATGAACATCTTGGACATCTTGGAATATAATCTTAAACGGCATGACCCATGTCGTCTCTATTCCATATAATTAGAATATCTCTCTGTAAATACCAGAACAGATACCACAGCCTCCGGCACTTGTATAGGTTGTAATCAAGGAAATTACCGTTTCCCACTATTTCATGTTACCTCAGATTCCAGCCTCGTATAGGTTTTGGGCCAACCTCATATCGAATCATATCGAATCATACCAGGCTATAACATCTATGACTGATGATTTCTTTGACTTGGATTATTGGTTTATTTTCATACATACCTTTTCCTATTGAAGTTTTTCGATCTTTAGAATGGGTCGGGAATGGCGTATGAAAATAGTATAGTATCATATTATGGTCTGATGAACCTGCATAATGGAAACCTAACCAAAGGACTTGCTTGGAGAATTGCTGGGCTGCTTGATGTATTTGGTGAAATATTAATGTAATGCAGCTTCGAATTTATTAAAAACTATGCTGTTACTACAGATAGGGGAATCTCCCTTTTATATGCGTATGATATTTTATGTACATAAAACCAGCGAGTGCGTCGCACCTTTGCAGCCATGATCCACCCTGATTTCGAAAGGGAAAAATCCGTGCATTTAAACGCATAACCTGAAATAAGCGGGGTACTTTTGAAAAGTATAAAAAGAACGGTTTTCCCGCATTCTCTCGCTGCAAATCTCGATATTTTATACCAAATTTACAGCCCTAAACTGTTCACCATTCAAAAGGCAGCCACCACCAAAACGGGCTGTTCAATTTATCGAAACATTTCATGATAGAGGTCTCTGAGAATATTCCAGATCTTCTTTACAGCCACCCTTATGGTCCTTGAATTCAGGGAATTGTTCAGTTGTGGTACGACTTATTGAACCAACACGGAGGCATACCTGAAGAGGATGTTAGATGTTTCAAAAACTTCTTTCTGAAGTTGTGATAGAACAGATTACAGAATTTATGAAGTCATTTGGACTTGAAATTGCAAGACTAAAGCTGGCTCTGCTGCCTCTCTGTCCTAAGCAGGTTTCTGAAGTTACTGGTCCAAGCAGGATTATGAAAACACTGGCCCAAGCAGGCTCTTCTCTGAATGTCTTGGCCAAGGAAAGTTTTTGGTAGTATCATGAAGGTATTCTGGCATTGTTATCAAGCAGCGTTTCTTTTTTTTTGGTATTTTTTTTTTTTTTGATTTCTTAACCTGAATCATCATTCTGAAGAACCAATCGTTTATTGAATATTAACTGATTCAGCTTTTGAACTGTGACTTGAATCTTTCTGCGTCAACCTACCTTCTAAGTAACAGGAGCTGAAATATAATCTCCAGCTGCCGTTGGTTTTCTGAAAGAATATTAGCTTGACTTTAATAGGTCTGAAGATGCTGAATCAGGAGGGATGCCACTAGATCGGCGGAATTTTAGAGATAAATCAGTCCTACAAAATTATAAATGGATTTGAATGATGTTTTCCTGCGAGCTAACGTTAGAAAGATGTTTAATAGAATTAGAGCCATAGATTATTCATCTTTCTATTATTAAATAGAACATATATTTCGACATCCTGAATGTTGATATAGTTTCTATTGTTCTAAAGCTGAAACGTCTTTCTTATTCTTTCCTTAATGTTTTTTAAATATTGCCCTACAGAAACAACCCCATTCTATGATAGAGAGCCCATACCCTCCAAGACGTAGCCCAGTGGCTCCAAAAATATTAAGGAGAGGGAGGGCTTTATATAGGAATTTTCGGAGGGGGCTGCGAAGGATTAATGCGTGGCGCTTCTGCATATGCCGCGTTCCTACGCACCCATCCCACTCTTCTGAAACAAGCACTTGGCCTTCAAATGGTTAGGTAAATAGGGAGTCCTTATTGATAAAGAATTAAAAGAGTTTTTTTACTTTTTTTTTTTTGACTGCGTTTTTACCATTCAGTCTTTCTTTTTTTGGTCTTAAGTGGTAGTGCACTGTGAAATGAGGCGAGCATACCCAGTATTACATTTTGCCGCATTGGCTGCAAAAACAGCTGAAACTATCTATTCAAAGTCGGAGTCAATTAATAATTCAACTGTTAAAATTCCAGCCGCTAATAATCTCAAAATTTCAGGTAATAAACTTGAAGTCAATATCAATATGTAAAGTTCATAAATGTAAAGATCTGAACGCCATATACCCAAAAAAGCTCCCCACCAATAATAACTTACCCAAAGCCACCATTATACAATTTTCATTCTTTAGATTCACCTAGTATAACTTGCTTTTTTTTTGAACTGACTTAATTACACTTATGCAGTGGTAATTGTGTAGGAATGACTGAAGTGTATTGAACAAGAGCATTTAAGTATGGCAAGAACGGATGTAAAGATGGTTGTAAAAATAGAGGGAAAAAAGCCGCATTTGTATACTTTTAGATGGTCGCGTTTATACAATTCTGGAAAGAGGGGAAACCTCTCATTTCTGGGTTTTGTAAACACCGCAGGGGGGGTGGCGTTTTACATCCATCGCAAAATTTACTATATAAGTACCGCTTCTCCCCTCTACATCCACAATATATTTTTTTTTCAAAAAATTTACGCAAAGTGCAAAGCAACAGAACTTGGCTTTCGTGGCATTTATTTTCAATTAGTTAATTTATTACTGATACCATGGATGTTACAGAAAATTATCTGATAGAAACATTACGGTGCCTTTTAACACCGAATATTGATTCTTTTAACAGATGTTAATTTTCAGATTGTATGCATTTGAGCCCCCGGCCCTACACCCAATGTCGATACGCTACAAATTAAGCAGCACTCTGTTAGAATTTTGACAAATAGATCAAATTCATCAAGATTTCCTTATTTCATCTCTATGGAGTTAGCAGTTAAAGCCTTAGTTTCCCCTCGTGATTTATTCCTGGATTGCCAGTCCTATACACTACTAATACACTTATACACACTTCTACACCACACTAACACACTAACATGACTGAAATACTGCTATAACAAGATAAATACTATACATTATAATATGCACTAGTATGGAGTATAGACTGTACGGACTGTATAGAGTGGAGAGTGGAGAGTGGAGAGTGGTCAATCAAGGAACCAAGCGGCTTGAGAATTAATTTAAAGAACACTTGGCACTTTCTGAAGATAGACAGCAGTACCAGAACACCACATCTGCTTGGGTCCGAAAATGTCTACAATCTTGGAGAATTTGGGTTTTTTCTTTCCTTCAGTCTCGGTTTTTGTTCTACTTTGTCAGTTTTTTTCTACGTTGTCTCGGTTTTGTTTTTACTTTGTCACTGTTTTGATATAAACCTAGTCGAATCCCGAAATAGCTCTTTTGCAGTCTGGGTTCAATGTTCGTTGGAGCAATCTCATTATGGCCAGGTCACATCCTCGTTTTGTAGTACCGTAGATTCCGTCTATGTAGACGTATCGAGAAGTTTTTGGTCTTCTCCAAGGTAAAACCTACCACAACAATACAATTTCCATAATATTACTACTTTTCTACCAAAAATAGTGTGGTGTGGGCACATTCTTTAAGCTCTTGCATATTCTTTTTATTCCTGCATATTGGACGGCATACAATTCAGAGTAGCAGGAATACTAGGAGGTGCCAAATCAAGACAATAACTACGTAGTTCTAGCATAAGCTTAATAAAATTGAATCGAAAAGGTTGGTAATAAAATCTCAACATTAGAACAGCCATGTGGCCATCCCGAAAACAGTGCATGCGAGCATGTACACCCCGATCGACATCCTAGAGGCCGAGCCTGCAAATCTAGGAATTGACGCAATGGTTTCAGGCTCTTTACTGGGCTGGATGGGCAAGTCGACCTTTCCCGACTGGCCAGATTTTCCAGCCCCAGGTTTGCCAGCCCCAGATTGGCCAGATTGGCCAGCCCCAGATTGCCCAGATTGGCCAGCCCCAGATTGTCCAGATTGTCCAGATTGTCCAGTTTGCCCAGTTTGCCCAGTTTGCCCAGTTTGCCCAGTTTGCCCAGTTTGCCCAGTTTGCCCAGTTTGCTCAGTTTGCCCAGTTTGCCCAGTTTGCCCAGTTTGCCCAGTTTGCCCAGTTTGCCCAGTTTGCCCAGTTTGCCCAGTTTGTCCAGTTTGTCCAGCTTGTCCAGCTTGTCCAGATTGTCCAGATTGGCCAGATTGGCCAGCCCCAGCTTGTTCAATAGGGACAGGTTGCTTTGGGGTAATGGTCTCGGGAACTATACACACTCCCGTGAAGCTCAAGGTAGTAGGAGTAGTCACAATCACACTCGTGGGCAGGCAAGTAACTTCACACACCGTCAAAGTCACTGTAGTCGCTTCAACACAGTACGTAGTGTAACCAGTGTAGGTTTTTGTCGTAGTAATAATGGTCGGACATTCAGTGGTTTCGGCTGTACAGAATAGTGTGGGAGATGCTTTCGTCATGGAGGAGCTCGACGTAGAGCTGTTCCAGACTCCGGCAGGTGATTTAGCAGAACCTGACTTACTCTTTTCTTCGATGGAAGAATTCAGAGAATTCGGACCTTTGGGCGATTTTATTTCAGGCAACAATGCCCCTCTCGTTTTGTCCCCAGTCTTGTCTCCAGTTTTGTCTCCAGCCTTGTCTCCAGCCTTGTCTCCAGCCTTGTCTCCAGCCTTGTCTCCAGCCTTGTCTCCAGCCTTGTCTCCAGCCTTGTCTCCAGCCTTGTCTCCAGCCTTGTCTCCAGCCTTGTCTCCAGCCTTGTCTCCAGCCTTGTCTCCAGCCTTGTCTCCAGCCTTGTCTCCAGCCTTGTCTCCAGCCTTGTCTCCAGCCTTGTCTCCAGCCTTGTCTCCAGCCTTGTCTCCAGCCTTGTCTCCAGCCTTGTCTCCAGCCTTGTCTCCAGCCTTGTCTCCAGCCTTGTCTCCAGCCTTGTCTCCAGCCTTGTCTCCAGCCTTGTCTCCAGCCTTGTCTCCAGCCTTGTCTCCAGCCTTGTCTCCAGCCTTGTCTCCAGCCTTGTCTCCAGCCTTGTCTCCAGCCTTGTCTCCAGCCTTGTCTTCCACTTTGTCTCCCACTTGGACTCCAGTCTTGTCTCCAGCCTTGTCTCCAGCCTTGTCTCCAGTCTTGTCTCCAGTCTTGTCTCCGGTCTTGTCTCCAGCCTTGTCTTCCACTTTGTCTCCCACTTTGACTCCAGTCTTGTCTCCAGTTTTGTCTCCCAGATGTTCTGAACCAGGAATACTGTGTTCAGTACCATGAGGTGAACCGCCACCACCGTTGGAAACATTCGGCTTTATGGGCCCATGATCCGGAAATTCACTTGTACTCCTGTTGGATTCTTTGGGGTAAGACATAGAAGGGTCCACCGGGCTATGGCCATTGTGTGAATTATCAGTTCCATCCAGCTTTGGCGTTTGATCCCCATCCAGCTTTGGTGTTTCATTTCCTTTCATTGGCGTTTGATCCCCATCCAGCTTTGATGTTTCATCTCCTTTCATTGGCGTTTCATTTTCATCCAGCTTTGGTGTTTCATTCTCATCCAGCTTTGGTAATTCATCTCCTTTCATTGGCGTTTGATCCCCATCCAGCTTTGGTGTTTCATCTCCTTTCATTGGCTGTTGATCTCCCCTCATTGGCGTTTTATCTCCCTCTCCAGGCCTTTGGGGGGCAGTCTCTCCACCTTCACCTGCCCTGGGAAGTGGCTTTCGGTCATCCTTAGGCATAGGTACCTCTTTAGGGCCTGAAGAGAATATTTCAGGCTCATTTTTTGGTACGGTCTCCTCAGGTGTACTCCCATGATTTGGTGGATAACCCTCAGGCTCCGCACCACTAGTCCAGTCTGGTGGAAGGTTCCCAGGGTTGGATTCGCCCGCACCTCCTCGAGTCTCTGGATTCTCTTTAGTCGGTGGGATGGGAGAGGCCCCCGGCTTTGCCTTGTTAATGACATCCCAAACGGGAGATCGAGTCATCCGGTTGTACGGCCAGAGGTGCACCTTTGCCTTCGGACAATTCGATTTGCCCCGGTAAATCAAGTGCTCTCCGGATTCCGGCAACAAGCAACTTTGGAACAGGTCTTGTGTAAACTCCCGACTTACATCCAAAGGAATTTTGTGAGGGACGACATCTGGTCCATACAAAATAAGGCTATTGAGGAACCCCACATATCCGGGGCTGGAGGGATCTGTGGAGCGTAAAATTCCATCTTGAAACTCAAACTCCGCCGGATCTTCTCCCCCTTTTCCATACACCAAGTGTTTCCATCCCTTAGGGTTCATACTAGGATTGTTTGGGTAGGGATTATAGGGAAGTCCGTAGAGCGGGTGTTCCTTGCCGTCGACGATGGCGTAGAATACGTACGGGTACTGATGCTCAACCACATCATTTGCCGCAACAAGAGATAAAAGAAGAAGATAGATTAAGATCATGTAAAGATTTAAGAAGAGTAGATGATTAGGGAGAATAAAAGGTTGGGAACAGCCATATTTATATACTGACGGATTGGCACCGGGAGTTAGCAGCAGGCCTTTGTAAAGGGTTTTGCAACGGACTTTAAGCGGCACCACGAGGTGTTTTTGCCCAAATCGGTTGTAACCGTGGCTGCCAAATCCGGTACATTTGAGCCCAAATAGGAAACTCCAATGGCTGGGCCAAAAAAAGTGGTGCAGCCAAAGACTATTTTTTGAATCCGCATTGTAGTATAATTAGCAACAAAAATACCGTGTATACATTGTCCCGGCCCAAATGGCTTCGCTCAAGGGTCCATCGGAAATGTGCTGGTATTCACGGCAAGCGAAACAATCCGATTATTTTCTGGGACCTGCTTCAAAAAAAAAAAAAAAATAGCTTAATTTCCGTATCCACCAGAAAATCAACTGGATGTGTGCTGCGTTTTCAGCGATACCGCATCGGGCAAGCTATTTTAAGCCGAAACAAGAATCTGGGATCACCAATCTGGAATTAAGCTTTTCTTATTGTGGATCTCCTGTACATACCAATGCACTCTTCTAGACCTTGCCATAATTAGACAGGAAAAATCTACAACGTTCTGGGGTATTTTTTATTGTGTTTGATACTTTTGTGTTTGATACTTTTGTTTTTGATACTTCCTGTTAAAGCTTAAGCGGGTCCTGGGATTTATAAATAAAAAACATGGTTTTATCAGTTGTATATTTGAATACTGTAATACACCTTAAAGGAATCCCTCAGGATTCATATAATCAGGCGAACCTGCTAGTTCCTAAATACTTTCCTTACTGTCTTCAAGTAACCCTTGAGGAATTTCCTAGAACAGCTGAGCGCTTTCCAGAACAGCTGAGGGCTTTCCTGAAACAGCTAGCCTGCAGGATGTGGTACATTGTAATGTTTCACATTGACCTACGGAATTCCTTATGAGGAGTTCTCCCTGGGCGTGGCGTGTTACAAGCGTCCACTTGAATGGTGCCTGGCCCTCAGATTCCGTCTCCTTGACAACCACTCATACCCTTGCGGCTATGGGGTGAAACTGAGCCTCATCTAAGTCTCGATGGTAGAATCCAGTAACAATTAGTACTCAATTGTAGTGCTCAAAAAATTATTCCAAAAAATCTTTCTGTTAGGAATTAATTTATGAGCACTAGTATGCAGTACTCAGTGGCTCTAGATCCTAATAGTATTCAAGGGGAACTTGAATACTATGCGCCGAGCATTATGCACGTCGCCGAGCAATATACAATATTGCTTGCTATCCTGCCTGTACCGGGTAACAGTTAGATGAATCCCCAGAGGAATCTCTCTAAGGTGCATTATAGTATACGAATACACAAATTGATATGACTTTATATTTTATATAGTCCACGAACCTGTTAAGTTCTAACATTTGGTCTTTCTGTTGCGGCCATACCAAGTGGAAAATACTGTTTCCCGTCCGATCAACGTTAGTCAAGCCACTTAGGGCCACAGTGAGTAATGCAGTGGGAGACCATGTGTGAAATTGTGGTGCTGCAATCTTTTTTTTCCTTGAATACCTTTGCTTTGTTGTACAAATTGTGGGTTGTTAAGTGCATCTTGGGAACGGTTTCAAGTCTGAAGTTGCAGTACATAGTTTCTCAAAAATAATATCAAAAGGGTAATATCAAAAGGGCAGTACGAAAAGGGCAATATTTGTCACGAATTTGGTTGTTGTCTACTTACAATATTTGGAAGAAGCTCAGGTGACCAGGGCACCAGGCCCCCAGGATTTTCGATGGGGTGTACGGATTTATGCATTGGGTGGCATCAAAAGAGCCAGAATCACATTTGGCCGTTCGGTCGCCAAAAGATCAAATATCCGAGCTGCATTCCGGGAATCGCTGACCTCCAACTGGATTCCCCAGGCGCTCAAGCTCTTCCGGTTCTTTTCCAGAAGCATGCGGGATGTTCGGCCCAACCCCACCACCAAAATCTCCGGCTTCGGGTGGAGTTTTTCAAAAATGTTCACCACATCATCGTGGAATTCAACAATGAAGCCGTTGATAATTTTGAAGCCGCCTTCTGAGAAATTGACTTCGAAACTCTCGTTCTCCAAGAGTACGGTTCCGATCACGTGCCCCTCTTCGTTGGGTGACGTAATAAGGACGTTATTGGCCAAATGAAACCCGTTGGTTTTGATGCTTTCGATGTAATTGATTGGTTTTTGTGAGTACATGAGGATATCGTTTTTCTTTAGGAGATCCACTGGGTTACTAACGGTTTCCAGCTTGTTGCCGGGCGCCTGCTGGGCCTGGTTAGGTTGGATAGTTTTTCCTCCACCGAACAAGTTCCTTCGCCTTAGAGTGCTGCATACTCCTCTCCTGATTTGTAACATGGCTGTTATTTTGGTTGTCGTTGGTAGTGAAGAAAGTGTGGAGCTCTGCGACTTGATCCGGTGTGCATATAGAGGTGCACGGGCTTTAAGCCAGCAACAATTGTGGCCATACTTCTATGTAAATAACTCTAATGAAAGATTTTAAGGAAGTTTTGATCAAAGAGCGTGCTAGTTAATTAAAAAGACTTTGAATTAGCCGTGGTGCACGGATGCATAGGCTGATTTGCTCCTGTTGTACACAGGATCCTTCAAGAAGTACTCTTTGCTATGAAAGTCACTTGCTCATGTGGAATGTAGAGAGTCTTTTTGTCCTGGTACAATTTTTGGTGATCTGGATATAGGAAAGAGCTTTGGGATGGAATTAAATTATTGTTCTGCACGCCGAAGTCTGAGTCACGTGACTTACTCTTTAGTTCAGTGGAAATTGACAGATCCATGAAATCTTGAAAAGATTCGGAGTCTAGCAATATAAACTGAAAAATCATGAGTTCATTAATTGGTTCTGATCGACATGGTGAATTCATTCTGTTTTGGTCGCTCTCCACTTGCAAGTTCAATTCCAGAATTATGGTCTCAGTCTGCATTCCGGACCCTTACTAGCCTTCCTTACCAAAACGACTGGACTAAGAACATTTGACCATTGTTTCAATATCGTGTATTTGATTCTTTAATACATCATACAGTTGTTAAGGGTGTCATGCATATACCGAGGTTTGCCATATCATATCCTCGGATTTCATACCATTCAGCCTGGCCAAAAAAAGCAGCCGCCAGTTTGGCAGAAAGTTCTTAAATTTACTGAAGTCATCAAGTGGTATTCGTCCTTTTTCTGAGAGGTCACAAGGTCAAGAAGAAAATCAAAAATAGGCAATGACGGGTCTCAGGCCTGGAACACGCTCCTGCAGATACCAATATACCTATATTCCGACACGAAATTCCAAAAAAAAAAAAAGCGAGATATCAGAACACTCTATTTTTAAACTCATACTTGACAAGATTTTATATTGTGATAATAGAGTCGTGATAAATCATGCAAAGAACCGAGAGAGCCTCACACCCGTACATCCCATTTGCAGCTATGGTCGCGCGGCCCGAGATCAACATACACCAAGTACACCTCAACCAGACCCACAGCCAGACCTACCATGTCCAACCAATCGGGAATTACAGCATCGAAAGAAGTGGTGGAGGCCGGTGACCGGATGCAGGATCCGGTGTTTGTTATAACCCTTAGCCAGGACACCACACAGCTCGTCAAGGACCCCAACTTCAACCTGGGCAACACTACTCCTGAACATGCCATTGGCTCCTTGCACGAATATTTGGCCGGGATTTACCCCGAACCCCGGTTCGCCCTTGTGAAGCACCAAGAACTCTTTTTCGTCAGTTTTATCCCGGATCTGGCTCCTATCCGGCAGAAAATGCTCTATGCTTCCACCAAAAACACGCTTCTCCAGCAATTGGGCTCCAAATTCGGCAAGCTGCATGTGCTTGACTTCACAGAGGCCGAGGAAGTGCAGGATTCATCGTTTGTGGTTACCAAAACCGATTCTCTGGCTCTTATGACCGATAAAGAGAGGGATTTAAGCCAGTTGGACTCGCTACAGAACCTTACCTTATCTCAGAGTTCGGTCCATAAAAATGAATTGCCCTCCATGAATTCTGACACTTCACTTTTCTTCAAGGTGGAGCCACTGCTTGAAAAAGTGCTCCAAGAGCAATTGGATAAGAAAGTGGTGGTGATGAAAATCAATGTGGATTCCGAAACGCTTGTTTTGGCCCAACACTTGGAGGATGTGCTGATCACGGAGCTCATATCCACTTTGGGTTCCGAGCCTGCTTCTGAGCCCATTTATATCTTGTATGGGTACGAGGAAAACATGGTTGCGTTTATCTATTCGTGTCCTTCGGGATGTAAAGTCAAGGCCCGGATCATGTATGCAGCCAACAAACAGGGCTTGCTCAACCACTTGAAGCGGGACTACAAGCAGCCAATCACGGAGGTGATAGAGGTTGGGGATTTGGATGAGCTTGATGTGGGTGTTTTGGAGCCGAAAAAGGAGGTTGAGAAGAACAATACTTTGAAGTTCAACAAGCCAAGAGGACCTCGTCGGAGATGAATTTAAAGTATGAAGTGTGAAGTATGAAGTGTGACTTTGTGAGTTTCTGACTTTCTGAATTATGCCACTCGCTACGGATCCGCTATACAGTGTAATATCCATGGGATTATCAGAGGTTACATTTCAGTCATAGGTTGACTGGGCTCTACACGACTGACTAGCAGTTTTATCACTGAATAACCAACAGAATCCAAGGCTGACTATACTGAAGCTTATATTAAGCTATAGGGTATCAAGCGTCTCGTAATGCAGTACCACCATTCCAAAAAAGTGCAAAAGCATATCTATATATATATCTATCTATTTATGATTTTGAGTGTCTGGCTTTCTATTGGCTCAGGAACTTCAAGGAATCTTTTACTTGCTATTGCTTGGGTGTTAGGTTCAGTGTCACCTAGCCTTGAATATAGATCAATCTATGGTACCACCAAAGCAGAAGTTATTCCCAGCATTGGTCTCTCGGCTACAGATCAATCCATACATACATCTGGAGAGACACACTCGGCCAATTCAAAAAAGGATTAAGAAAAAATGATGCTTATGAATATGAGTCTACAGCATAAACTAACCAAACGCATATTTCATGGCTAAATCGACGCTAAGAGAATGCATGTTTTTGATCCTCAGGCAATTAGTTCCTAAATATTTGGCCATAATGACTGGTGAGCTCACTGTCGAAAGCCTTAATACCTGCCTCATAGGCCCATTTAAAATCTAGAAGTGTCATTCTTCTTTCTACATGAATATGTACAAATCTATTAAGTATGAATCGAAGATATCCATTTGTTACTCTCTACAAACAGTTCACTCTCACTTTTATGCAAGATACATATCCCTTGATCGGCCAGTACCATCAAAAGTAGAAAAAAGGATAATAGGATAATAGACAAAAAAGTGAGCTTTAATATGTAATAATTTATAATGGTGGCATGGCTTGCGATCTATTTGGCATTTTTTTAGGTTCTTTGCGAAGAGGTTCCTTTGGAAATTGTCTCAGACGACTGATTGTGTGGTAATTACCAGATTGTTAGTCTTTGTATGCTCTGGAACATTGATACAAAAGCGAATTTAACAATACGTGATATGCAAAATTTAAATGCACAAAAATCACGTTTTGCTTTGGTCAAGGTTTTTGCACCCCAATTTGTGGCCGGACCCTGGTCTGTACTTATTCTCGCGGGTTTATGTAAACTACTCTCTTGCACCCACTAC